>WSYH01006128.1:0-39999 GCA_036426205.1 Ascaphus truei
TGCTTGGTTTACAGGCCGCGGTCACGTGATCGGGATCTTTAAACGCAGAGGGATACCGGCACCCCCTAAAGGGGCCTGTATCTCGGGGGGCACGGGGTCCCCAGACCTAAAACCAACGCGGTTCAGCTCCGCAGACCCCCTGCACATCTACACTATCAATAAAAATGTATTTCAAATAATTTTTAATGTGCGGATGTTTGCGCAGAGAGAGAGCAGCGGATCTCTCTCTGCTGCAAACACATCTCGCCCCCGCCGCCCATACAGTAGTATCATTTATGTATGTGCATATACAGTACAGTACAGTACTGTACAGTACTGTATGTTAGGGCTTACAGGGGTTGTTGTTATACAGTATATACAGTATATAGTATACAGTATACAGTATACTGCATTACAATTCATTATAGGGGACGGCTTCACAGAGAATAGCTCGCAAGCGCCACCATGTGTATTTTGACGGCATTGCAGTATTGTAACCAGCCGGAATAAAAAGCTTAAATTCCGACCGGAAAATAACGCAATGTACTCTGGCAGAAAACTATCAGAAACCTGAATACACCCGAGTATACCCGAATTCGCGGGACTAGCCGTGCTCGAATAAAGTGTGTCGCCAGTGTAATGGTCTAAAATGCTAGAAGCTGATACAGTAATTAAAAAACAGTAATTTAAAAACAACACCAAAAGTTATAAGGCTAAGAATGACACATATTCATGATGTGGTGGGTGTATGAGTTTGAGCTAGTTGGGAATATGTGTGTGTTAATCAATTTCTGACTGGTAACAGTTAAATGGAGGTAGGTGGCACCTCCCCCCAGAGCTCACCCCTCCCCACCTTTTTAACTTGGGAGGTTCTGGCATTTTGCTGAATGAACAAGACTCGCTGTAGTTGCTTCCCCTCATACAGAGGTAAAAGGAAGGATTCACAGTTTTAGTGTTAGGACCTACATTCATTTGGTTTACCTTGACGTGGCAGGCTTACTACACTTTGGCCAAAGGGTTTAACTAAATAACCAAGTAATTACTATTATTATTTAAGTAATTAAACTTTATACTTATTACCATATACAGGCATACCCCGGTTTAAGGACACTCACTTTAAGTACACTCGCGAGTAAGGACATATCGCCCAATAGGCAAATGGCAGCTCGCGCATGCGCCTGTCAGCACGTCCTGAACAGCAATACCGGCTCCCTACCTGAACCGAAGCTGTGCGCAAGCGGGGAGACTATAGAGCCTCTTACACATGCGTTATTTACATCAGTTATGCCCGTATATGATGATTGCAGTACAGTACATGCATTGAGAAGTGGAAGAAAGGTAGTGCTTCACTTTAAGTACATTTTCGCTTTACATACATGCTCCGGTCCCATTGCGTACGTTAATGCGGGGTATGCCTGTATGTTTTGTCAATTTGATGCAGCATTGGGCACCTTTGTCTTTTGTTGTATAACCTTTTACTTCTCCCTGACTGGCTGGGACAGGTCGCACAAGCTGATGTCGGGCACCGTTTCAATGCAAGCGTGTGTGGGTGTGACTCTGGGAGCGGGTGTGCTTCTGGCAGCGTGCGAGGGTAGGTGGTCTGGGAGGATGCTTTCCTCATGTCGAAGTTGCCTTATTGGTGTTGACATCTCCTGTCATGGTCGTGGCGGGGTTGTCATGTCATCCTCATCATACATGTACACATATTCTTCAGAAGGAGTGGTTGCGCTTGGTGATGGAATCATGCCACCCTCCTGCTCCTGCGTCCGACATACAGTGACAGGAACTCCAAGCAAACAATGTATCCCCACTATGCCAGTCTCTATATTCTCAATACACCCATCTGCTTCATACGCCTATCCATCTTCTCCATCCACCTATCTATATTTAACATGGTCTCTTAAAGAATATCTATCTTTTGCATTATAGAGTTGTCAGGCATCTCGACACAACTTAACCCATTCAGCATGCGGCGAACAAGCTGGATCTTGTGCAAGGAGTGCTGTGGACATCTGAGTGGATGGGTGCTGGAGCAGGTGACCTGGGGTTTCCCAGGAGAGCAGCCTCCTGGATGGTTGGCTTTCATTTGTTTTGTGTTCTTTGTACACCAGCGAATTTCTTTTTAATAATAAGGTCCAGGCTTCTTATCCTTTGGGGTCATCTGAAGGTTTTCTTTATTATCCTTGGCCTTTTGCTTTGGCTTGGAAAAGGCTTCCGCCTTGTCATGGTCTGCACGGCAGAAGCAAGTGGGTTCCTGCATCCGTAGAATCGGGGTTCATCCATGGATGCAGATGGAAAAAAGCACAATGCAGTATTTGGACAAGAGCAAGTTCAGATACAGATCAGCGTGTGGTAGGCTATGCAATTTGTGTGACCTTCTATACACAGTGTCCCTATTGTAATTGTTGTGCAGGTTTTAAAAGTGGGCGCACTGCGTACTAAACATTTCAAGTGAGATTGAGACACATTAAAGTATAAATACACCATCCATTTTGTTGATTCACTGCACATTGACTACACATCAAATAAACATTCTTGTGCTTGTATTTCTTTCTAAACGGAGCAATGCCGGTTAAAAAGATTTCTAAGGATTTCAGCATAAGAATACAGAATATATGAGTGGACAACGAATTTCACAGATTCAATGCTGGTTAAGTACTTCGGGCCTCGTTGTACCAGCAGCCACTGAATACAATACAATACAGGGAATGTTGGTGCCCTACTGTAACAAATTGTTGTTCGTTTACACTGTAGGGCGACAACTCTTCTGGTTGACCAATTAAGCGAAGAGAATGATGAGGTGTGCCAAAAGGGTCAAGTACGCTCGAGCAACAACACAATATCATCGCATCTCAGAGTAGCATCAAAGTGATGAGAAACAGATTGGGATGGAAATATGGACGTGTATGGTTAGTACAGTACAGTACTGTAGGTTAAAAGTGTGGTTTAACTGTACAGTACCTCTAAAATTATTCATTGTCATTACAGAGCATATCCTATGATAAGGAACGCCAACAAGATCAAAAGAGTGGTCCAGGCACGGGCATGGATCGAAAGTGGCATACCTTTTCAGGATTGCATCTTTACTGACGAATCTACTGTATCGCTTGAGAGATTTGCCACATTTGCATTCTACAAAAAAGGATGCATATCTATGAAGCCGCGTCCAAAACACCCAGTGAAACTGCATGTGTGGGGTGCCATCTCTAGGCGTGGACCAGGATGCATCGTCATATTTGAGGGTAAAATAATGCACAAAGTCACATGCTGTAGCCTTATGCACTGTACTTTACTAGTGTGCAGTATTTTGAGCACTTTTCATTTCTTGTTACAGGAATCATGAATAAAGTATTTTTTCAAGAGAAAATAGTGCTAGAGATTGTGGAATACATTATACGTGAATTCCCAGATGGTCACCGGCTCTACCAGGACAATGATCCCAAACACGCCGTGTGTAGTGCGCATATTCTTGCCAGCGGTATCAACTGGGTGAAGGCGCCAGCGGAGTAAGTACGGTAACCGTTTCTCATTTGTGTACACTGTTTACTGTGTATCTCTTTAACTAATTCTCCTTCTTTCCCCCTTCCAATGTCAGTTCGCCAGATTTCAATCCTATCGAAATGGTATGGCATCAGCTGAAGGACCATATCCGAAAAGTGGTGAAACCATCAAAAAAGGATGAATTGGCGGATGGCATACTGAGTTTTTGGAATAACGTACTCACCAGAGAAAGATGTAATAAATATATAGATCATTATGCGACCGTGTTGCCCATTGTAATAGAGCGTAATGGGCAGGCATCAGGAAAATAGTACGTTACAGTACTGTAGTATGGCAAGTACAGGTACAGCAAGTACAGTATGATACAGGTAAGTATGGCACAGATTGTCTTTTACTGCACTGATTTTTTTCTTTTCTTTTCAGAGCCTGCTACACTACAAATCTTGTTATAAAGTAGTTATAACGTAGTATAGAGTTCCAGTATACAGTATGCTGTACAGTATACTGTAGTTAGACAGTTACTGTGTACTGTACAGTATACAGTATAGTTTGACAGTAGTAACTGCATAGTCCAATATGCTGTAGTTATAGTGTAAGCAATTTCAATAAATGCACTTTACAGCACTCATTTTTTCTTTTCTTTTCAGAGATGCTGAACTACAGAAGGAGGGGTGGTATTATGTGTAAAATTAGTGAACTGTGTGTATAGTGTATCAACAGTCATAATTTACACAACCCCCCCCCCCCTCTCAATGAACTACAGAATGCAAAGCGGCCATGACGAAGAAGATAAAGACTGAAAATTTGTATTACTGTTTTAATTATTATAAATTTGTATGATTCATGATTATTTGTATTTTTCATTCTTCCATGATTATCCATTTTCATGATGTCAATGTCTGGTGCTGCTGAAGTGATGACAGGTGCTACCGTTACAAAGAAGATAAAGATAGAATTTGTATTAGTAAGATAAAATTTGTATTATTCATGATTTGTATTTTTCATCCTGATAAAATAAAAATTCTTTAAATTCACGATCATCATTGAAATACCCCCACACCCACCAAAGAAAAAGAAAGAATGGCAAAAATTGGTAACTTATCAAAAACAGATTCAGATTATGGGGGCTATGCACTAAGTTGTGATAAGTCGTTTTAAGAACGCAAAGTGCTCTTAGAACGTGATGTTCCGCTGAGTGCTATTCACAAAGCAGCGCTAACAGGCACTTTGCGCTCTAAAACTGACTTTTTTCAAGAAATTTTTCAAAGTCCAACTTTACTCGTACGATCAACTGCTTGCACTGATTTCTGCCCTTCTGCAGGATTCACTAAGCTATGCAAACTTATTGTACTTGAAAGTTGCGCTGAACAAAGCTCACCAACTAAAGCAGGTGAGAAAAAAGCAGGACTTAGAAAAATTTCTGTGTTTACATGTTTGCAAGCGCAACACCCATACAACAGGCCGGCGGGTGTCCCGGGGTCCCCGCAGGCCTGCGGTACAAATGTTGTGCCTCCAAAAAATAAACAATATTTCTAACTAAATACACCCCCCTCCCCCTGCCCCCTAACACATACAATACAGTAATGGGCAAAATTACTGTTATCCACATATGGATAATAATGCTTTTGCCCTTTTTAAATATATTAATCACAATAAATACATATTACTCTAACCTTTTCCTGGTACCCACGATGAAGGCCATCCTCATCTTCATCCTGCCCATGTCCCGCCGATGCTGCAAAACATACAAAAGAATAAAAATAGCCATGGTAATGTCCCCTAATCCCTTCATCACCTTAGCGGTCATTAACCGCTAAAGTCATTAAGGTGTTAACCCACCCTCACCCACCACTCAGGAGGCATAAACACCCTCCCCCACTACCCACCCTGTGAGGCCTAACCACCCACTACCAACAGCGAGGCCTACCCAGCCTTGCTTGGGGACAATACCCACTTCCCCCACCCCAGTTAACCACAATAAACAGCACTATATTTAATAAATAATACATAACCAACCCCCTGTGCCCCCCCCCCATAAATACCTGATTTATTCTTTACATACAGGGTTAATACCCCAGGCCGATGGTAGTCCCTGGTGGTCCTGACGGGTGTCTGCAGGCCCCAGCAAAGGGTTTCACACAGGGTCTGGAGGCCTACGGGTAGTCCCCACCAGGCGCTGTGGTCCACCAGGTGGTCTCCGTGGGTCACGTGGGCCCCAAATGGGGTCTCCATGGGTAGGCCTGCGGGTGTCTGGGGGCCCTGGTTCAGGCCCACAGATGTCTGAGGGTCCTCGGGAGGTTCCAACGGGCGCTCAGGTGGTCCCTATGGGTCCGCGGTGCCCCCCACAGATGTGGGGACCACCGGTTCTTCCCGCAGGTGTCCCAGGCAGCCATTTACTTGTGAGAAGTCCGGGGAGTCCTCAGGTGGTCTGCAGAGATCCCCGCAGACCTAAGGAATCAAACCTGTATGTAAAAAAAATAAACCTGTCCAATACATAAATACCACCACCACCACCACCATAATAGATTATTTGTCCATTATTAAACACATTAACTAGCATAATAAAATAAATACAGTTCAACTAACCTCATCAATATGAATTCTCTCCACCTGCAAGATCCCTCTGTCCTCCGTAGCCACAAAATACATTGCAAATACATTCTGTTGTCACTTAACCACCTGATCGGTTAAAAAATGCAAAGGTAATTAAGGGGTCAAGCCATCCTGGCCTGATACCCACCCTTCACCCATTCATTTGTATAGTGGCTTCATCATGTGTGTGTATGTGCGCATGTGCGCATGTGCACATATATGCATGCGTGCACACACACACACACACACACACACACGATTAACCAATATACAAAGAAATGTTTAAGCATTCAAAAAAACATGCACAAATGAGAATACCACATCTCCAAATCAATAAATCACATTGCATATCAAAATTAAAATATTAGATACATAAAAAAAATAATAATAATAATTCTCATCTACCAAATAGCAATCTCCCAATCGGCAATCAAAAGATTGAATTTTACAGTGTATACATGATGCATATAATCTGTGCATCCTGTACACTATGCAAATCAATGTTAACAATAAAATATTCCAAACAAAATACAATTCAATCCAAACAAGTATATGATTTAAACCAAGCAAGTAAACAGAAATATATTACCATTAAGTAATCAAATCCGAAATCAATTACAATTCAATACAAAATCAATTACACAATAACCTATTTCAATCGTTAAACAAAACCATTCATAAAAAAAGTTTTTTTTTTTTTTTATGTGGCTATCTAATATTTTAATTTTGATATGCAATGGGAACCACCCGAGGACCCTCATACACCTGTGGGTCTGACCCGGGCCCCCCCAAACACCTGCAGGCCTACCCAGGAGACCCCATTTGTGGCCCACGGTGACCCCCAGAGACCACATGGTGGACCACGGCACCTGGTGGGGACCACCGTAGGCCTCCAGACCCTGTGTGAAACCCTTTGCTGGGCCACTGTGGGGCATGCGTACACCCACTAGGCCCACCAGGGACTCCTGTGGGCCTGGGGTATTAACCCTGTATGTAAAAGAATAAATCAGGTATTTATGGGGGGGGCACAGGGGGTGGGTTATGTATTTTTTATTAAATATAGTGCTGTTTATAGTGGTTAACGGGGGTGGGGGAAGTGGGTATTGTCCCCAAGCCAGGCTGGGTAGGCCTCCCTGTGGGTAGTGGGTGGTTAGGCCTCATGGGTGGTGGGGTGGTGGGGTAGTGGGGGAGGGTGTATAGGCCTCCCGAGTGGTGGGTTAATCCCTTAATGACTATAGCGGTTAATGTCCGCTAAGGTGATTAAGGGGTTAGGGGACATTACATTGGCTATTTTTATTCTTTTGTATGTTTTACAGCAACGGAGGGGACATGGGCAGGATGAAGATGAGAATGAGGACGGCCTTCATCGTGGGTGCCTGGAAAAGGTAAGTGTAATGTGTATTTACTGTATTTATTGTGATTAATGTATTTAAAATGGGCAAATGCATTATTATCCATATGTGGATAAAAGTAATTTTGCCCATTACTGTATTGTATGTGTTAGGGGGCGGGGGGGATGTGTGTTGTATATTGTTATGTTTATTGGGGGCAACTGTCCCCAATAAACATGCTATTGTGCCTTAACCCCTTCATTGCCTTAGCGGATAGCCGCTAAGGTAATGAAGCTGCTTTAATGTATTTTTAGTAATAGTGTGCGGGACCAGGGGGTCCCCTGAGCTGAACCGCATTTATTTCTGCCTCAGAGACCCCCTGCTTCTCGAGTTACAGGCCCCGGTTTGGGGCATCGGAGGCCAGTGTCGCTGTCATCTTTATAGCGTCCACGTCTCGTCTTGGATGCTATAAAGATGGAAGCAACACTGGCCTCCGATGCCCCATACCGGGGCCTGTAACTCGGGAAGCAGGGGGTCTCCGAGGCAGAAATCAATGGGGTTCAGCTCAGGGGACCACCTGCTCTTGCACACTATTATTCAAATGCAGCTTCATTACCATAGCAGATAGCCGCTACGGTAAGGAATTATTGTTTATTGATATGTGTGTTTTGACAGTAGTGTAGATGTGCATGGTGTCTCCAGAGCTGAACCGCATTGGTTTCAGCCTCGGGACACCCTACTTCAGGAGATACAGGCCCCGTTATGGGGTGCCGGTATCTCCTGCAGAAATGAAATGTCCGGTCACGTGACGTGGAAGCTTTAAAGTGCACAGGATACACACACCCCATAACGCCTGTATCTCCTGAAGTAGAGGGTCCCCGGACCTGAAATCAATGCGGTTCAGCTCCGTAGACACCTGCTCATGTAAACAATTATTAAAATGTATATTTTTAATGCACGATCGTCTGTAACAGCCTTGCATGGAGAATAATAGGAAAATGGAGAGATTCTGGGAGAGGGAGGGAAGGGAGTTAGCTCTTGCAACAGTCCATATAATTGGTGCCAGGGGTAACAGAATTGTAGACAAAAATACACTCGCCTAGACGGGCGAAAAGAGGCCCCTATATAACTAGCACTCATAAAGTGATGATAGTAATTGATGGAATAAAACTTAAATTTTATTAGTATATAAAGTAAAAAAGTGGGGTGAACAAACAAACACAAACAAACAATGTGTGGAGCAACAAGTAGAATGATTAAAAAAGTATTAAGCAAAACACCTCCTAATCACCACCGTGACAGGGGTGGTGTACAGAGGGTCTACTAAGGACTGGCAACCTACATATATGTAAATTGGAAAGTGTTGCCACAGGGTAGTAAGTTCATAAATCCAGGAAGGTGTGGTAAGTATAAATGGGTTAATGTAAATACCTAAGACACCATCTAAGACTACTACTGGTTAAATTGTCATGCAAGATCAGCTACATTTATGGGTACGAGAAATCAAAAGGCCCCATTGATTTTAAAGGTTGCTCTAATTGTCGACCAGATATATTGGATGTACTGCACCGACACACTTTATTCGAGCAAATACCCAGTATGTACCTGGCAGATACCTGGAATGCGCCGCTCCTCACCTCTGACAAGCCCCGTTGCATTTGCCTTCCCAGCCTGGGTTCATGCCTGGCTGATGGGCGGCTGATCTGTTAAATGATAATGATTAGGATTTAATAGGCTGCAATGCTTCGCGTGTCTACCAGATGGCATAAATTCATGAATTGTAATACAGTATATATATATATATATACTGTGCAGTATTGCAGCCAGCGGGAATAAAATGCTTCAATCCCTGCCTGGAAAATACCTCAATGCACTCGGGCAGAAAACAGTCACAAACCTCAATACACCCGGGTATACCCGAATTCGTGGGACTAGCCGAGCTCGAATAAAGTGTGTCGCCAGTGTAGCCTAATAAAGCGAATACTTAAAGCTATGTAGCTAGATTATATGTATTCACATTGTATTCACAAAAATGACAATAAAATAGTCCTTGTACGCAACGCAAATTAAAAGCTTATCTAATATCAGAAGCTAGACTACAGTGTAGCTAGGAATGAATAATTGATGAGTGGAAAGCCACAGGTTCATTATATTTTGTGGCTAACAAATAGAATCTCCGTTCATCAGACTGACAATGTTATGTAAATCAAACCTAATATCAGAGCCAGATAGTAGCAACATATAATATGTTAACACTGATTCTTTTCTAATGAGACCCAATATTAATAAATTCAAAGGCTCAAAAGGGGTGAATACATGTTGCTCTCATACTCTGTGGTAGGAGCAGTACCTTGATAATAATGTATTTTTAATCAAAGAGGGTACCTGAAATATATAATATGGAACCCCAGCAAATGGTATACAGAGAAGTAGTCATGATCAGTATAGTGTAATAATGGTCTTATAGCTGTATGAATTCAACAGGGTAAGTGATCTAACCTTTTGGTGGAGTTACAGCAGATAAATGTATCATAGAGTATGCAGTTATCAACTCCAACAACTGATATGCTATAGAGCTCCACTCGGTGTGGTGTATTCATGAACACCACAGAACAGGGGATGCCGAATGGAGTAGGCTAAATGAACTGAATAGACTGATCAGCTACAAATCGTATGAACATAGCAGCTCTCCTCTCTGAAACTGCAGAGGGGCTGCTTGCAAGGGATCGCTCCAACCGCACATACGATGCGGAGTGACGTCACAGAGTACGTGCCCACCGACGATCGTTTTGCGTCACACTGACGCTTTCTCAAGGTGGCCCCGCCTTCACGGTAGCCGGAGATATAAATAGCCGAGCGTTGCCATAGCAACTGTGGCGCTAAGGTAAGTATAGGGCATCTCAATCAATTAAAGAAATACTCAAATATTGTGTAGTGTGTGTTCTTATATTTAATGTGAATGTAGGCTGACTGATTTAAGGCTTTTGGGCACAAAGTCCCCTGATGGGTTTGTTAGTGGCACATATTTACAAAATAGATATACAGATGGAGGGATTAGCATTGTTCATAGCTCCTTCCTGCATATACATAATCTCCCAGTGTATTTAAATAATTACTGTGAAGTGTATAAGCAAATGAAAGGGGGGGGTGGCATGGGGTACAGTGGTTGGCTGTATATACAAAAAAATTTCAGATGGTATATAGAGGTAAAATAAAGTAAGGTGAAAAATGGGCATAGACAAAAATATATGATAAAGGATAAATTGGGGCTTAAGCAATTAACTGACTGTATATTCTGATATAAGGCAATGTTTCCTTCAAGGCAAATACAGAACACACTGACAATCATAATTCCCAATGGTGCTCCTTGAGCCAGAGAATAAGGCTATCAACATTATAGTCCCATATCTAGAATGGTGTGTATGGGCTATAAAGGTAAGGATGGATAGAGCAGAATCTTACAAAAAATAAAATAAAATGTAGGGATTCATACACTGGCGACACACTTTATTCGAGCTCGGCTAGTCCCACGAATTCGGGTATACCCGGGTGTATTGAGGTTTGTGACTGTTTTCTGCCCGAGTGCATTGAGTTATTTTCCGGCAGAGATTGAAGCATTTTATTCCCGTTGGCTGCAATACTGCACAGTACATATATATATACTGCATTACAATTCATGAATTTATGCCATCTGGTAGACACGTGAAGCATTGCAGCCTATTAAATACTAATCATTATCATTTAACAGATCAGCCGCCCATCAGCCAGGCATGAACCCAGGCTGGGAAGGCAAATGCAACGGGGCTTGTCAGAGGTGAGGAGCGGCGCATTCCAGGTATCTGCCAGGTACATACCGGGTATTTGCTCGAATAAAGTGTGTCGGTGCAGTATATATACACAACTGTATGGTATATGTATGTAAAGTTTTGGATTTTGAAAAGGTTTTTTAGCCAATAAATGGAGCAAACATGAAACCCTCATTGAGACCCTAAGGATAGAGGGTACCCAATGTGTAAATCCATTTGGCCTCCTTTTTAAGAAGCTCTCTATCCCAGTCTCCTCTGCGGATACTTTCTGGCAGTTGATCTATGCCCTTGAACCGTAGGTTTGACACATCACCCCCATGTGCACCATTAATATGTTTTGCAAGGGAGTGTCACATTTGTTTCTAACGGTCCCTATATGTTCAAGTACCCTTCGTCTCATTTGACGGCTGGTTTTCCCCCCATATTTCTTTCCACAGCTACATACAGCTTGGTAGATCACCCCAGTTGTTCTACAATTCACAAAACGTCGCATCTTAAAAGTTTGTGTCGTCCCAGTTACTAAAAGATTTAGTCACTTGAGCATATTGGCACGCACGGCAACCTTGGCATTTATAGTTGCCCGGAGATCTCTTATCTAGCCAGGTTCCCATAACAGTAGGCTCCAAACGGCTATGAACTAGGAGGTCTTTAATGTTTGTAGATCTTCTACTGACCATAGTAGGTCTTGAGTGAAGGACCTCCCGAAGGTCATTATCCTCTAGGAGGATGTGCCAATGTTTATTGACAATATCAAAAATATTTTACCATTGCCTATTGTACGTGCCGATTAGGCGGATAACCTTTGGCTATCGTGGTTTGGGATTGGGATTCAACAAAGATGAGCGTTGTGTCCTTTTAGCTCTATTATACGCCTTTTTTACACTATTCTTACTGTAACCTCTTGCGAGGAACCGTAGGCGCATAGATTGAGCTTGTTGTTCAAATTCCTCCTCATTCGAGCAGTTTCTTTTCACTCTTAAAAATTGACCAGTTGGTATGCCATTTATGAGGTTTTTGGGGTGATGACTATCAGCATGAAGTAGGCTGTTTGTGGCTGTTATCTTCCGATGGACTGTGATCTTAATTTTCCCATTTGATCCACGTGTGATTTTGAGATCCAAGAAGACAATGCTGTCAATACCAATTTCGTATGTCAAGTGTAAATTGAGTGCATTCATATTGAGTTTCTCAACAAATTCAACAAAGCGTGCACGTGGCCCCCTCTATAGGACAATGATGTCATCGATATATCTGGCCCAAAGAATGATATGGGTAGTGAAGATTTCATTGTCCTCTGAAAAAACTATTTATAAATGCAATACAGTATTTTCTTAAAAGTGGAGGCCTTTTATATACCAATCACAATAAATTCATTGAACAACTACTTTGAACGGTTTGTACTCACAAAGAACTATTTCTTATTTAATAAAAAGCTCTACCACCAGGTACAGGGGACAGCAATGGGGACAACATGTGCCCCATCATATGCGAACCTGTACCTGGGATGACGGGAAGCAGAAATAGTTTTTTCAGAGGACAATGATGTCTTCACTACCCATATCATTCTTTGGGCCAGATATATCGATGACATCATTGTCCTATTGAGGGGGCCACGTGCACGCTTTGTTGAATTTGTTGAGAAACTCAATATGAATGCACTCAATTTACGCTTGACATACGAAATTGGTATTGACAGCATTGTCTTCTTGGATCTCAAAATCACACGTGGATCAAATGGGAGAATTGAGACCACAGTCCATCGGAAGATAACAGCCACAAACAGCCTACTTCATGCTGATAGTCATTGTCACGGTAGCTTATGACAAGATATAATGAACACCAAATATCTGGGTTGAACTGAACGAATCTTAGATATAATAAAATATAATTTATTCCTTAAATAAGGTGAACATGAGCATCTCTAACCGGTCTCGGAGATCTACTACATACTGGATCACTGAAGCATCAGTAGCAGAAGTCTCCCCTTCCCATCCCTCATGGAATAGGTCCAGAGGTCCACGTACCCTGCGGCCATATAGTAGCTCGAAGGGGGAGAAGCCTGTAGATTCCTGCGGTACCTCTCGGTAGGCAAACAGCAAGTGCTGTAAATGAATCTCCCAGTCCTTCCCCTCCGCCTCCATTAAGGTCCGAAGCATCTGCTTCAGGGTACAGTTAAACCTCTCATATAATCCGTTTGTCTGGGGATGATAAGGGGTAGTGCGCCGGTGCCGTACACCGCATGCATCCCAGAGACAATGTGACAGTTCACTCATGAACTGCGACCCCTGATCGGTTAGGATCTCACTAGGGAAACCTACCCTAGAAAAAATGTTCAGCAAAGCTGCTGCCACTGTCTTGGCATCTATGGTGCCAAGCGCTACCGCCTCAGGGTACCGGGTGGCAAAATCCACCACTGTGAGGATGTAGCGCTTCCCTGACCTGCTAGGAATCATAAAGGGTCCTATAAGATCCATCGCTACTTTCTGGAAGGGTTCCCCTATTATCGGTAGGGGTTTCAGGGGTGCCTTCACACGGTCGCCCGCCTTACCCACTCGCTGGCAGGCATCACAAGAGCGGCAGAAATTGCCCACATCTCGAGATGCCCCCAGCCAGTAGTAATGCTGTAATAACCGGGCTCGCGTTCTGTTGACCCCCTGATCTCCCGCTAACGGAATAGAGTGAGCTACCCATAACAATTGCTGTGGGGCACTACTAGCTGTCGCTTACCGGTCAATCCCTCCTCTATCCCTGGGTTCCCTTCTTCTCTATACAGGAGTCCCTTATACCAGAGGCAGTGCTCAGTGCCTTCCCCTGTCTGAGATTCGGATGCCCGAAGTCTCACACCGGCCAGGGTAGGGTCTGTCTTCACTGCCTCCCTAAACTGGGCTCCTAATTCTGGCCACCCCCCAGTCATGTCATTGTCCGGAGAATGGGGAAGGGTGAGGGGAAACAGTATGTCAGTCTGTGGTTGCAACTGATCCTGGCTTACCTCCCCGGGCTCCTCTGCGCCCTCCGCTAACGTTGGTCCCAAAGGCTGGGGGACTGGCGCCGCCGCCATTGCCGCTGTCTGGCTCCGGTTTGGGCACTCGGTCATAGGTGCAGGTCATCGGTCCCAGATCGTTGCCAAGAAGAACATCGGCATCCAAACCGGGTAAAACCCCCACCTCCCGCACACCCTGGCCCTCCCCCCAATCCAAAAAGATTCTGGCCACTTGCAAGAAACGTGGCTCTCCATCGGCCACAGTGATCTGTATCCCAGGGCCCAGGATAAATTCCTCTGGCCGGACCATATCAGGTCGGGCCAGGGTCACTGCAGCTCCTGAATCCAGCAAACAAACTGCTTGCCGGTAACCGACTGTGACCGGGGTGAAATGTCTGCTCCGGCCGTCCGTCTGCTGCAGGTCCGCGCTGAGATGTCCTCCGCTCCTGGCTGTAGGCATCGATGAAACCGGGACAGGTGTGGCATGGGACGCCTCGCTGAGAGTTGGTTCCATGACCGGTACGGTGTCTTTGGTGGAAGCTACCCGCACGCAGGCTACCAGCTTTGCAGCTGGGGTGTGTTGTCCCTGATGGGTTCCGCCGGAATGCAGGGGTTCCGGGCAATCTGATCTGATGTGACCAGGGCAGTTGCAGTTGTAGCACCGGCGCTCTTGCCGGAGCTCGCCCGCCTTCAGTGGACTGCTGCCCGTAGGCGGCCTCTGAGTCCATTGGGGGGTATTGGCAGACTTTCTGACCGGTGCCGCCGCCACCGCTGCCTTGGCTACTGTTTTGGCGGTCATCAGGGCTCGGCTGGCCACATAGTCATCTGCAAGCCTCCTGGTAAGTCTTGGGCTTCTTGTCATACACCCAAGCCCTCACCGCCAGCGGGCACTGCTCCATGAGCTGCTCCTGAAAGATGAGGTCCAGCAGGCGTTGGTAAGTCCGTGCCTCATAGCCCTCCACCCAGTGTATCCCGTATAAAGCCATGCGGGTCACGTAGGTAACATAGGACTCCTGGGGCTGCCTCTCCTCCTGCAGGAATTTACCCCGGTAGGCTTCAGGGGTAAAACCGTACTGAAACAATAACAGTTCTTTCAGGTGTTTGTAGTCATCAGCATACTCATCTGGAAGCGCCATCATCGTCTGCTTAGCCAAGCCGGACAGTAAGGGGTCCAAACATGCAACCCTATGCTGGGGAAGCACTTTGTACTGCCGACACTGTGTCTCAAAGTTCTTTAAAAAAACTGTCAATCTGGTCAGTGCCTTCCACGAACTTGGTGAGACTGTGCTGGTCCAGCTTAAGTTCATCATTGTTGGGTTGGACAGGGGGGCAATAAGTGGGTCTGTTCACTGCCATAGTGATGAACTGCAGCCGCTCCTCCGGTGTCCCTCTGTCTCCCCACGCAGTAATCAGTGCCAACATTTCAGGGGTGAATGGACTGGTAGCCGCAGCAACCAGTACCCCTCCTGTTGCACTGCTCCCGGGAGGTGCACTCGTTCCCTCCCCGAGATTCCTCCACCCCGGCACTGGGTTCCTTCCCTGATCTCCGGGTGGCTGTAAAAGGGCAAGCTGAGCCGTATCCTGAGGCTCTGCAAGCCGGGCTTCATAGTCACCGATTGCGTCAACCATGTCTGCGACCTCCTGGTTCTCATAGGGCAGGCCATATTCACGGCACGTCCTTCAGCTGAGCTCGGGTCCACATGTTGGATGAGCCTTCAGCCTTGCTAATGGTTCAGTCGCAGCAGTGAGGTGGTGTTACAACTTGTGTTAACTGTTGCACTACTGTGTGTTCAATATCTTTAGTCCCAGGAACTTGCAATTACCATCAAGTTCCTACTATGTTACAGTATCCCACAGTATACTGTAACACAGGTCCAGTTCAATCCCACTGCTGCCACCAGTTAATTATAGAGCTTGTGAAGGTAGATTATGACAAGATATAATGAACACCAAATATCTGGGTTGAACTGAACGAGGCTTAGATATAATAAAATATAATTTATTCCTTAAATAAGGTGAACACAGCAATATAGTACAATTAACAGACAAGAAGGTAACACTTACTCAGGTTTGGGGAATGGAGAAGTATCAGCTAGCAATTATCCATCAATCCAGTGACATTCCAGGTGGAATCAGAAGCACAACTCAAATCTGTAGGGTTGGCACAGTTTATATACCTGTGCAACCCTATTCTTAACATTGAACACAGCCTATTGGTGAACAATTTTCTGTATCCACTCTCGAATGTGGAGACACAGACTAACAGACTAACCCATGCCCTCAGGTAACAATTAGACTGGCAGAATTTGTTGATTGACTAATACTTAATCCCTAGACATTGGGTAACAATCAAGGCAGTTACTTTTTGATCACCGTGCTTCAGCTACTCAGCCATCTGCCCTTCATGACCTATTAGCCTAGCAAATGGCGTCTGCATTTTCAGAACAGATCCAAAATAAAATACATATACACTTTAATATCTACATATATTAATAAGTTCCATTCTGGTGGGCTCAGTGGGTCGACCTTTGCCAGTTTTTAATGCCTACAGTGACTCCACATTTTGGCCAAATATGAACTCCCTGCGACCTCCAGAACTGGAGATACAGAAATGCACTTTAAAACATTAAAATACATGCTTATAATGAAACATGGGAACAGGGGAAAATACATTTTCAAGGTACAACAAGGTGCAAACCTCATCCCTGGACCGCAGTCCAGTTAACCTCCTGTCTCTCTGGTGAGGTCAGGGGATGGCCATATGGGGTGCAACCCCTTTAATACTGGGCCACCCCCTTTCTCCCTCTACAGTCATCACCCCAAAAACCTCATAAATGGCACACCAACTGGCCAATTTTTAAGAGTGAAAAGAAACTGCTCGAATGAGGAGGAATTTGATCAACAAGCTCAATCTATGCGCCTACGGTTCCTCGCAAAAGGTTACAGTAAGAATAGTGTAAAAAAGGCGTATAATAGAGCTAAAAGGACACAACGCTCATCTTTGTTGAATCACAACCCAAAACCACGAGAGCCCAAAGTTATCCGCCTAATCGGTACGTACAATAGGCAATGGCAAAATATTTTTGACATTGTCAATAAACATTGGCACATCCTCCTAGAGGACAAAGACCTTCGGGAGGTCCTTTACTCAAGACCTACTATGGTCAGTAGAAGATCTACAAACATTAAAGACTTCCTAGTTCATAGCCATTTGGAGCCTACTGTTACGGGAACCTGGCTAGATAAGAGATCTCCGGGCAACTATAAATGCCAAGGTTGCCGTGTGTGCCAATATGCTCATGTGACTAAATCTTTTAGTAACTGGGACTACACTAAAACTTTTAAGATGCAAAGTTTTGTGAATTGTAGAACAACTGGGGTGATCTACCAAGCTGTATGTAGCTTTGGAAAGAAATATGGGGGGAAAACCAGCCGTCAAATGAGACGAAGGGTACTTGAACATATAGAGACCGTTAGAAACAAATCTGACACTCCCCTTGCCAAACATATTAATGGCGCACATGGGGGTGATGTGTCAAACTTACGGTTCAAGGGCATAGATCAACTGCCAGAAAGAATCCGCAGATTAGACTGGGATAGAGAGCTCCTTAAAAAGGAGGCCAACTGGATTTACACATTGGGTACCCTCTATCCTCAGGGTCTCAATGAGGGTTTCATGTTTGCTCCATTTATTGGCTAAAAAACCTTCTCAAAATCCAAAACTTTACATACATATACAATACAGTTGTATAAATATATATATGAACCCCTACATTTTATTTTATTTTTTGTAAGATTCTGCTCTATCCATCCTTACCTTTATAGCCCATACACACCATTCTAGATATGGGACTATAATGTTGATAGCCTTATTCTCTGGCTCAAGGAGCACCATTGGGAATTATGATTGTCAGTGTGTGCTGTATTTGCCTTGAAGGAAACATTGCCTTATATCAGAATATACAGTCAGTTAATTGCTTAAGCACCAATTTATCCTTTATCATATATTTTTGTCTATGCCCATTTTTCACCTTACCTCTATATACCATCTGATACATTTTTGTATATATAAAAGACACTAGATGGCGCTCAAACACTATATCTATGTGCAAATAACAGTGAAAACAATAAATCAAAATAAAATAAAATATATAAACTTCACCGTGCAATAAATAAAAGTAAAAACACTCAAACCCTTGTAGGACTGTTTCAGGGTCCACACTCAAAGTACAATGGAACGAAATCAGGGGAGTGTCAGTACCTGGAAAAAATATATACAAACTACCATAGTGTATACTGCTAATAAACAAAACATATAATACGGTAGGGCTCCAAGGAGCAACAGGGTGCTAGATTAGGAATATAGTCCATAAACAGCATATGAATAGGGAGAACGATATCCCAGAAGAGAGACAACAGAGTCAAGAATAAAAAGCCATATAAAATTTATCCGGAAATGGTAAAAGTCAAGGCTTACAAGATACCAGAGTATAACAGCGTGGGTACAGTTAGAGATGGAACGCCGAGTCGTGACCTCGTGGACCTCCTGCACGTCTGTCTTCTCCACCGGTATCTGTCCTGTGCTGCAGGCTTGATGCCGATAACGTCACTTCCGGTTTTCACGGAACAGTTGGCGCCACCGGAGCATCAGCTTGAGACTGTCTCCCTCAGGATGTCACGTTGAGGGTTACGCTCTACGCTGTTTCGCCGTATAGGTGGACGGCTTCGTCAGGAGTGAAGCTTTTATATATAGGAACTTGTTTATGAAATGTAACACTACAAGTAAAAATTTGTTAGATTATGTATATTGTTTCAATCAATACTCATAGTGTTTTTCTTTCTCTTTCCCTTTGGAGACACATCAATCGGCGTTTTTCTAATAAGAAAGAAACATTGTGGGGATTTTTTTATGAATTTTATTGAGTTAGATGTTTTGTCATTTATTATATATTTTTAGTTTGAGTAAAATATTTTTTTTATTTTATATATTGTATTAAAGTTTAAATTGTATTTTAATATATTTGTATAAACTTGTGATGAGATCTGTTATAAGCGGTGAGTGTAAACAAATTCCCCATTTATTAGACCATCATATTTTTGACCTATGGGAGAAAGGTCATTGCAATTGGGAAGGGTATAATATATATCCCTCCTATGGGTCTACGTCACTCCTGACGAAGCCGTCCACCCTATACGGCGAAACGCGTAGAGCGTAACCCTCAACGTGACATCCTGAGGGAGACAGTCTCCAGCTGATGCTCCGGTGGCGCCAACTGTTCCGTGAAACCCGGAAGTGACGTATCGGCATCAAGCCTGCAGCACAGGACAGATACCGGTGGAGAAGACAGACGTGCAGGAGGTCCACGAGGTCACGACTCGGCGTTCCATCTCTAACCTGTTACCCACGCCTGTTATACTCTGGTATCTTGTAAGCCTTGACTTTTACCATTTCCGGATAAATTTTATATGGCTTTTTATTCTTGACTCTGTTGTCTCTCTTCTGGGATATCGTTCTCCCTATTCATATGCTGTTTATGGACTATATTCCTAATCTAGCACCCTGTTGCTCCTTGGAGCCCTACCGTATTATATGTTTTGTTTATTAGCAGTATACACTATGGTAGTTTGTATATATTTTTTCCAGGTACTGACGCTCCCCTGATTTCGTTCCACATTTTTGTATATACAGCCAACCACTGGACCCCATGCCATCCCCCCCTTTCATTTGCTTATACACTTAACAGTATTTATTTAAATACACTGGGAGATTATGTATATGCAGGAAGGAGCTATGAACAATGCTAATCCCTCCATCTGTATATCTATTTTGTAAATATGTGCCACTAACAAACCCATCAGGGGACTTTGTGCCCAAAAGCCTTAAATCAGTCAGCCTGCAATCACAGTAAATATAAGAACACACACTACACAATATTTGAGTATTTCTTTAATTGATTGAGATGCCCTATACTTACCTTAGCACCACAGTTGCTATGGCAACGCTCGGCTATTTAAATCTCCGGCTACCGTGAAGGCGGGGCCACCTTGAGAAAGCGTCAGTGTGACGCGAAACGATCGTCGGTGGGTGCGTACTCTGTGACGTCACTCCGCATCATATTTGTGGTTGGAGCGATCTGTTGCAAGCAGCCCCTCTGCAGTTTCAGAGAGGAGAGCTGCAATGTCCATATGATTTGTATCTGATCAGTCTATTCAGTTCATTTAGCCTACTCCATTCGGCATCCCCTGTTCTGTGGTGTTCATGAATACACCACGCCGAGTGGAGCTCTATAGCATATCAGTTGTTGGAGTTGATAATTGCATACTCTATGATACATTTATCTGCTGTAACTCCACCAAAAGGTTAGATCACTTACCCTGTTGAATTCATATAGCTATAAGATCATTATTACACTATACTGATCATGACTACTTCTCTGTATACAATTTGCTGGGGTTCCATATTATATATTTCAGGTACCCTCTTTGATTAAAAATACATTATTATCAAGGTACTGCTCCTACCACAGATTATGAGAGCAACATGTATTCACACCTTTTGAGCCTTTGAATTTATTAATATTGGGTCTCATTAGAAAAGGATCAGTGTTAACATAATATATGTTGCTCCTACCTGGCTCTGGTATTAGGTTTGATTTACATACCATTGTCAGTCTGATGAACGGAGATTCTATTTGTTAGCCACAAAATATAATGAACCTGTGGCTTTCCATGTATTGTGGATTATAGTGAAACAAGTCGCAAACAGCTCAAATAATGTGAACAATAATAAGTGCAACTAATATTATGTGCGATGTACCAAATGTGCCAAATTTAATAATAAATGACCATGCTCAAACCCTCTGGTGAGACCTGTTTCACGGGTTCCAAGTAGTGTGATAGATCTCATACAATCCAGGAGGATCATATGTGGGAAACACAAAGAAAACAGTGCAAAATATATATATTTTTTACACTTATATTTTGCACTGTTTTCTTTGAGTTTCCCACATATGCTCCTCCTGGATTGTATGAGACCTGTGGCTTTCCACTCATCAATTATTCATTCCTAGCTACACTGTAGCCTAGCTTCTGATATTAGATAAGCTTTTAATTTGCGTTGCGTACAAGGACTATTTTATTGTCATTTATGTGAATACAATGTGAATACATATAATCTAGCTACATAGCTTTAAGTATTCGCTTTATTAGGCTACATCCAATATATCTGGTCGACAATTAAAATCAACCAAACCAAAGCAACCTTTAAAATCAATGGGGCCTTTTGATTTCTTGTACCCATAAATGTAGCTGATCTTGCATGACAATTTAACCAGGAGTAGTCTTAGATGGTAGTTACATTAACCCATTTATACTTACCACACCTTCCTGGATTTATGAACTTACTACCCTGTGGCAACACTTTCCAATTTACATATATGTAGGTTGCCAGTCCTTAGTAGTCCCTCTGTACACCACCCTGTCACGGCGGTGATTAGGAGGTGTTTTGTTTAATACTTTTTTAATCATTCTACTTGTTGCTCCACACATTGTTTGTTTGTGTATGTTTGTTCACCCCACTTTTTTAATTTATATACTAATAAAATTTAAGTTTTATTCCATCAATTACTATCATCACTTTATGAGTGCTAGTTATATAGGGGCCTCTTTTCACCCGTCTAGGCGAGTGTATTTTTGTCTTGCATGGACATGCAGAATCTCCATTCAAATGTTACATGCTGCTTTTTTTTTTCTATTAGCTATCGTACGTGAAGTTTCAGTGCGCTAGCAGAGGTGAAAAAACATTGCACGCACGATATGCCAGTTTTTGGCACGTCCGATAGAAAATGGGCTCAAGGCCTTAGTGAATCGCTCCTCCAACTTCACTTTTTATCGGACGTACAATTTTTTTTCAGGCCAGTGCGAAAGCTCGGAGCTTAGTGCATAGCCCCCTTAGTCTCTTTCTTTTTCTTTGAACTTTAAATTCACTTTGAATGTGTGGGGGGGATTCTTCTAGAAGGGGTTGGGTTTGTGTATGAAGTGGTTAGGGGTGGGCTACACTAGTTGTCAAGAAGGGCTTATCAGATTAACATATTAAATTTGGGAATGTGTGGATAAACATTTCTATTCATGTTGTAAGGCTTTGTGTGTGAAGTGGTGGTGGGGGGGAGGGGTTGAAGGTGATAGTTACCACCTGCCCTTTAACTTGAAATGTTCTTGGTACCAGTATGTGCGTGGATGAGTCATTCGAGACGGGATTATCACACGTGCACATGCATTACCATAAACAAAGCCTCAAAGATTTTAAAGAATGGCTTCGGGGTTGAGGGGTGGATGGAGGAGTCATTCTCGCCAATACAAAAAAATACAAATGAATGGTGTGGAAGAGTTGTCGATAAGAAGTAGAAATACTTTAGCCGTGTGTGCGGGGGGGAGGGGGAGTGCGTTGTATACTGGATTATTAGTTCAAAGAAATATTTTCAACAGGTCATCAAAATGTTTTGATCCCCACACCCCCACATAAAAATCACAGTATGCCATCCACCTCATAAAGTATGTACATGACTAGTGTAGAATTAAAAAGCTACAGTAGTGATTGATTCTCAAAATATCAATAATTGTTATGCAGGCCCATGTCGAGAAACGGAAAAAAAAATTCAGACTTGAAATTCAAATTGAATGGGAATTCATACATGCATTTTAAGAAGTTTGCAATGAGACATACAGTACACGCATGCGCAGAAATGTGAGAACACGCAAATGCATTCCTACAAAGTTCCAATGAGACATACACGCATGCGCATAAAATAAAAACAGTATGAAAAGAAGAGCAAGCCTAGCAAAAGTATTGATTAATAAATAATACATATAGATATGTGATGACACGCATACAGTATGCATTTCGACAAGGTTCCAATCCGCATGCGCGGGAAAAATATTTTATATTCGGAAGAAGACGCAACGTAATATTTTTGTAATACAGTACTTCTTTTCCCTTTAGTATCCTGTATACAGTACTGTATGTGTCCTCATATTTTTTATGTGTATGGCTAAGTAGCCTCATACTACTGTATACACTATGAACTCGAAACGTTAATCTCTGCTTCAAATATAAATCTTCAAATTTACAATTATTGTGCGCGCACACAGACTTGCAGAAATGTACGGCTGTAGGTTGAATTGCTATTAGACTTTTAAGACAACAGTTCGCGATCGCCCACTTTAGTTTCTAGATGGTATTGCAGACAACGCTAAAATGCAATTTTTGCGCACAATAGAAAACCAATCGAAAAAAGAGTCAATTTCTAAACGGTTGGAAAACAGAGCATGTCTGGCTGTGGTTTTCAGAGGGGCTCGGCATACGCTGCTTTAAAATAAAGGCTGGCGAAGCTGTATACAGCAAATGACAGAGAAGCCCAATGCTACAACCAATATGACAAATATAAACAGTAAAATACTTATACATTCTCTTGAAAAAGGGTCATTTAGTTTAACCCTTTGGCAAAAGCATTGTAAGCTTGCGAGCCATAACAAGGCAGATACCGGTTTGCAAGTCCGAACACTTCCAGATAAAATACTAATATATCTCTATTAGGATTAAAATTCTCATTTACCTCTCTTGAGAGGGAGAAAGACTACCATTGGATCTGTATCCAGTAGAATGAAAGGACCTACTCACTTGGGAAGTGGGGAGGGGCGGGCTTAAAACCTGGGAAGCAGGAGCCACTAACCTCCAACAGCTGAGACAGCTGCAAATAAGTTAACAAAACACACAGAACCCCAGCAAGCTCTTTTTGGGAACCCCTGAGCCCCCACAAAATATATATGTATATAAGTGTCAAAAAGGAGAGTTATTGAGCGTGGCATATGTATACAACAATACGACAGAAGCCCAATGCTACATCCAATATGACAAAAATACACAGTAAAATAATTATATATTCTCTTGAAAAAGGGTTTTTTAGTTTAACCCCTTGGCCAAAGCTTTGTAAGCTTGCGAGCCACGACAAGGCAGACACCTGTTCGCAAGTCCTAACACTACCAGATAAAATACTAATATATCTCTATTAGTATTAAAATTCTCATTTACCTCTATTAGGAGGAAGAAAGACCACCATTGGATCTGTATCCAGTAGAATGAAAGGACCTACTCACTTGGGAAATGGGGAGGGACGGGCTTAAACCCTGGGAAGGATGAGCCACTAACTTCCAGCAGCTGAGACAGCTGAAAACAAGTTAACAAAACATTTTTTACCATCTCATCATCTCATTTTCTCTCTCTCGCTTCTCTCCATCTTCATCTCTATCTCGCCCTCGTTTTTGCAGAAACCTGCGCTCTATTAACCTACCAGCTTTTGATTCAACTTTACGCTCCTCCCCCTCCTCTCTCAGTTCTACTTCAGACCCTGACAACCTGGTCAGGAACTATAACTCTGCCTTATCCTCCTCTCTTGATCTACATGTCCCGCTTTCTTTCTGCCGTCCTCGCCCTTCTAACCCCAGACCCTGGCTAAATTTCAACACATGCATGCTGCGTTCCTCCTCTCGCTTCTCTGAATGCCTCTAAAGGAAATCTCATACGCTCGCAGACTTCCTTCACTACAAATTTATGCTGTCCTGTTTCAACTCTGCCCTCTCTCAGGCTAAACAAACCTACTTTTTATCACTAATCAACACGCACAAGTCTAACCCACATCGATTATTTTCTGTCTTTGACTCTATACTCAGACCACCCTCAGCTGCCTCCTCTTCTTCCTCCATCTCACCTCAGGACTTTGCTGACTTTTTAAAGGAAAAGGTGGAATCCATACATCAGAACATCCCATCTGTTGCCCGTTCCCATCCCACACCCCTTCCTAACTCTCCTCCTGCCTTTAACTCTTTTTCTGTTATCTCGGAGGAGGATGTGTCACTGCTGATCTCCTCTTCTCCCTCTACCACCTGCCCTCTTGATCCCATTCATTCCCATCTCCTAAAACCTCTTGCTCCTTCAATAATCCCTATGCTCACACAGATCTTTAACTCTTCCCTCTACTCTGGTACTTTTCCATCCTCCTTCAAGCATGCAACCTTGATACCATTGCTCAAAAACTCTCCTTTGCATAGCCGCTAAGGTAAAGAACGAGTGTTTATTTATACTGTATATTGTATGTGTTTTATTGATACTGTACATGTGCAGAGGGTCTCCAGAGCAGAAGCGCACAGGTTTCAGGTCTGGGGACCCCGTGCCCCCCGAGATACAGGCCCCTTTAGGGGGTGCCGGTATCCCTCTGCTCTGCTTGGTTTACAGGCCGCGATCCATGTGACGGGGCCTTTAAACGCAGAGGGATACCGCACCCCCTAAAGGGGCCTGTATCTCGGGGGCACGGGGTCCCCAGACCTAAAACCAACGCGATTCAGCTCCGAGACCCCCTGCACATCTACACTATCAATAAAAATGTATTTCAAATGTATTTATTGTCTTTATGTATTTAGATTTATTTATTTATTTTTTTTTGGCGGCGGCTGTGTGTGTTTATTTTTTTATTGTGGGTAGCGGGAGGGTGGTTGAATGGGGTATAGCCCCAACGATGGTTGGGGGGCTTGCGGGAGGGGGGGTAGCGGGAGGCTTAACCCCTTCATGACCGTAGCGGTATTAACTGCTACGGTCGTGAAGGGGTTAAGTGCACCCGCACCCCCCCCCCCCCTCCCGCAAGTCCTAAACTCACACCAAGGGCCAAATACCCCCCTCACCCATCCCCACTACACACAATAAAGCGGGCACGGTGGGTTAACCCCTTCATTGCCTTAGCGGCTATCCGCTATGGTAATGACGCAGCATTTTCTGTATTTTTAATAATATTGAGCAGGAGCAGGGGGGGTCCCTGAGCATTAATTTCTGGCTCAGGGAACCCCCTGCTCACTGTACAATATTATTAAATCTCCCTCTCTGCTGCAAACACATCTCGCCCCCAGTATGTGCAGTAATTTACTGAACATGTACTGTAGAATAAATGCATAGTTTTATTTATTCGGGTTTATTAAACAGTATACTGTTCGGCCGGAAAACATCAGCATACTGTACAGCACAATATTATCCATCGAAATCCCCCCATTAGCCGTTTTCTTTTCTGAGGAAAAACAAAATGAAAAGTTTTAATGTACAGTAATGGTCAGCCCCCTAAAGAAGTACAGTACCCAGCCAGCCCCACCAAAATAATACTGTAACAATACAGTACTCACCATACTGTATTACTGAATTTCCCATTCAGCTTGCGCCGGTGGGCCATTGCCAGTCCAGCTTTCATCATCACCCACGTCGATAGTTTGCAGCGGGACTAGCCCACCTGTAGTCAGCAGGTGAGGCGGGAAATCGCTTAGGTACATGCAAGCTTCATCAAAACTGGCCGCGAAATCCGACTCTGTCTCAGGGTTGTCACTGACGGCGGGACCATCATTAGAAGCTGGTGCTGGTTCTGGTTCTGGCGCATTGCTTGGCAGGGACTGTCGCTTCTTAGTTGGTTTTAACACGACCCTTCGCCTTTTGCCGCCTCCATGATCATAGATACGGGAAAAACCCTGTGACACACACCAATACCCTCCAACAAATTGGGGCTCAATACGGTGAAAACAGGAGTCACTACATAACCTTTTCCTTATTGCACGCTTCCACAAATGAGGAGTTGGCGAAAATTTGTAAAAGTCATAGTTTTCGATAAAATACTGATAAATTTGAACAACTGTTGCCATCTTATCCTCTGTTGCATTAATAGCGGCCCATATCAAATAAGCATAACTTCTGTCAGGTTTTTGGAACACGGGCTGCATTTGAACACTCATGGTAGGTGGGTCTCTGGAGAATAGTGTAAGCGAAAATGGTCTTTGTCTTTCTTTAATACAGTATGTAAAGCCTAAATTGATACATTTTTTGCAACGTCTTCCTTCAGTCTCAAGGCCAAGTTACAATAGCACACTGTGGTACAGTATCTTTTTTTAAATGAAACAACTGCAAGCCCACACATTACTGATTCGGCGCTTTACAAGTCATGAGTTTATGCCATCTGGTGGACAAGCGAAGCATTGCAGCCTAGTAAATCCTGATCATTATCATTTAACAGATCAGGCCCCCGTCAGCCAGGCATGAACCGTGGCTGGGAAGGCAAATGCAACGAAGCATGCAAGAGGTGAGCAGCGGCGGATTCCAGGTATCTGCCAGGTACAAACTGGGCATTTGCTCGAATAAAGTGTGTCGGTGCAGTAGGTTGTCCCAAGTAATACAGAAAGCCACGGTTTCCCCTTAAGCTAAAGTTCCCTGGGGGGTGCATAACTCCCCCCACTCCGTTTGGGTCCATCTTCAGTTTACACCAAAACTTTATTCTTCCAGTGAAAATCCCAAAAATGTTTTCTATCTGCACACATTCTCACCACACTGCAGTACTTTGACATGAAAGCTTTAAGATCTGCTTCTGGTGTATACGGGTTGTAGATGTGGACTGTGATTAAGACCTCTCCCATCGCAAAGCAGGGCACAAACGTTTACCCCCGCATACAGTTCAAGTCCATCTACAGTTTTGCTTCCTCAAACATCCTTATGCAGTCCATTTCACTCACAAAAGTCACATCCAGAAAGCCTTGCCTTTTAAATTCTTGTATGCAATATATCTGCCCGTATTCAATCTGAAAAGTGTCTCTCAGTACCCTGTTCACGATATGGGCCAGCAACACATCTCTGTATAATCCATCCTGTACTTGGATCCTTATTGTGTTCTTGATGAACTGCTCGTTATACGTCATCCTTCTTTCCTTCAAGGGTCTTCCACCCAAAAGTGATACTCAAAAGAGCTTTGTCTCCCAAGCACCAAGCTATGCTTGCTCCGGCATCGCCACCTGCAGGTTCATGGCTTAAAACTCCCCTGCCAGGTAAGTATGACAACAACATTACTCTTCTTTTGGTTTCTATTTTTTACTTGCAATAAAGGACTAACCACTCAGCTTGTGTTCTCTCCCTCCAACTCTCCTTTGCAGGAGAGCGGAACAGTCATCAAAAGCAAACAGCAGCTGCATGAAAGCAACACTGTAAGCTCACTTCACGCTCAGGAGAAAACACTGAAGCTCTTCCTCGTGGGTAGTGAGTTTGGACACTTTCAAGCACATTTCTCCAGTTTGGATTATTTTTGTTTTATTAAATGTTTTTATTCATACATATTAATTTACAGAGTTACTTTTCAGAAAATAACAAACCCCACTTTCATTACAGCAACCCATACATTTCGTTAATACATTTCATATTTCAACATTCAAATACATTTTATAATAAAGAAAAACCTTTCCCCTCATTAACTGGCACCCTATGCAGGGACAATCACCTGTCCTGTTTTCCCTTATCCAACACATTCTCTCTCTTTCCAGCTCTCCCACTCCCCATATGCTTTTCCTCCAATGTCTCCCACCGGAGGCGAGCACCGGCCCGCCTCTTCTCTCCGATACTCCACCAAACGGACCTCGTAGCACATTATTGCTCCTGACAATTACTTTCCCCCTTTTCCAGGAACCTTTCTTTCTCTCTCCCTTTGGTAAGAGCATATGCCCCCCCCTACACTCTCACCACACTCACTTTACTCTCATACTCCCAAAACACCCCCTCAATGTCTCAATCTATTAACACATCCACATTTTAAACTCTTTTTTTTTTAACTTCTATATTTTTCTATACATTTTCCACAAACAATAATACATTTTCCTATCCCTATACAGATAATCTCTCCTCTCCCCGCCGTTTTATACATGTTTAACTATTTTATTCCACACTTTTGGTTTCCATAATTCTCTTCCTTCATTTCCCCCCAACCTCTTCACATCCAACAGATAATATATATACATTTTGTCAGAACAACTCTCACACACATATTCACTCCAATCTCTTCTCTATTAAATATTAACACGTTCCTTTCATCCCACACCACTTCTTTTACACAGTTTATTATCTTCCACAACACACTCCTCCTCTCCCCCTCCACCTCACACAACCCATACATCATCATATTGAATTCTAGAGTCCTGATCCCTATCATCTCTTTTTTCAGCTTCCCCAGACACTTCCATACCATTCTGACAAAGCTACAGTTCCAGAACAGATGGACCACATCCTCTATTCCTCCCACATCCTTCTCTATGGCATCTTTCTGACTCTGCTAGATGTCTTTTTCTCTGGAATTCCCTTACGGGCAGGCAGATGTGCACTGCCATCCAAGACACGTCCTTCTGAGTGTTTGTCAGCCCCTTATGGTTTACATTCTTCCACATTATTTTTAAATGCTTTTCAACCAGACACCCAAAACTTTCATACTCCTCATCTCTTTCCATGATCACTCTTTTAATTTTCTTGTGATCATCCCATAGTGATCTTTCTACCCCATCCAGATCAAACTCCCTAATATATTCCTCAATTACCCTGTAATTTTCTGGGGTCTCAAAACAAAACGGCCTCCTCAGGTCTGTATTACACAAACCTAGTTTCCTCAGCATCCCCCCCCCCCCGCAGCATATCTCGCCATGCAGGCTGCTTTTGTTTCTTCCCCATTAATCAACTTTATACAAAATTGGGCATGCTTTGTCCCCAAAATCACCTCCATCCTTGGAGCTCCATTGCCACTTTCTACCTTCTCCTTACATACAATATGTCTCACCAATTTTTCCTCTTGCCACCCAAAAAAACATAAACAGGAACCGTGTAATCTTCCTGATCCACTTTGCTGTGGGAGGGAAAACCATACCCATGTAAAATAAAATTGGCACAAGTACCGCTTTCATCACCAGTATTTTCCCTTCTAGAGATAATTTTCTTAATGTCAAAAACTGGATTTTTCTGCTAATTTTTTCCCCTATCATTTCCCAGTTTGCCTCTCCTCTAAGATCCTCATCAAACAACACCCCTAAAATTTTTAGCTGTTTTTCTTCTACTGGAATCCCACATTTATCCAGTTCCTGCCAGGCCCCAAAAGCCTTGCAGCTGCTTTTACTCCAATTTACTTTAAAACCTGAAGCCTGGCAGAAGATTTCCACATGAAACTGAGCTCTTTTAAGGGCCATTTGATTGGTACATACCAGAGTCAGATCGTCCATGTATCCTAAAACTTTTATATTTCCCCCCCCACTCCCAGGTATTTCTACGCCTCTTATCACTTTATTACTTCTGATGCTCTGTAAAAGCGGTTCTATAGCGCATATAAAGGCCAAAGGTGACAGCGGACAACCTTGCCTCACCCCTAACTTTACCTTTATCCTCTCTGACATAAAACCATTAACTAGGGCTCTACTAAATATATCTCCGTACAAACATTTTATCCAATCTACAACCTCCACTGGAATGCCCAGCTTTTCTAAAACCTTAAACAAAAACCCGTGAGAGAGGCGGTCATATGCCTTCTCAAAATCAATGTTAACCAAAACTAAAGCTTGCTTTCTTTCGTTACAGTGCCAAATCACGTCTCTAATAAGCATCAAGTTCCCTGTTATCTGCCTCCCTGGCACAGCACACACCTGCTCCTCCTCTACAAGTTTGTTAATTACCACTTTAATTCTCAACATTATCAACTTTGCCACAATCTTATAATCAGCATTTAACAGGGTTATAGGACGCCAATTTTTCAGGTCCCTTCTATCCCCTTTTGTGAATATCAAGGTGATTATCCCTTCCTTTAAGGATTCTGGAGTTCTTCCTTTTGTCATTATTTCTTTGCATAGATTTATTACCTCCGTTCCAATCACATACCACATTTGCATATAAATTCATGGGGCAATCCATCCTTACCAGGTGTTTTTCCTTTCCTCCCACTCCTTATTACTTCCTTTATTTCATCATCATTTACTTCTCTCTTCAGAAGCGCCTGATCTTCCTTATCTAATTTATTTTCAATTTTTCCAATAAGATCTTTTTCTATATTGCTGTCTCTTTCTTTTTCCTTAAATAAATCCCTATAAAACCCCTCAACTTCCCTCAGCATCCCCTCTATTTCCTTCACCTCCTCCCCCTCTTTATTTAGCACAGGGGTTAAGCTTGCTTTACCAGAATAAGCTTTCTTAAAAAAGAAAGAGGTACATTTTTCATTTTTTTCCACTGCTTCCACTCTTGCAGCATGAATGATTTTTTCCCTTTCTCACCTACTAATTTTCTAATCCCCTTCCTTGCTTTCTCTAATTCCTCCCCCACATCTTCCCCCATTTCTCTCAGCCTAAAAAGAAAAACTGTTTACTTAATATTGCCCTTCTATATTCCTCCTATATATTCTATATTTTTTCAAAAGAATCCCTGAAGCATCTGGCATGCTCCTTTCTGCCCCCCCCCCCCCCACTCCATGTCCCCCTCCCCCACACCCTGTCCCCCTCCCCCCTCATTAAGTATGCAGTTAAAGTCACCAATTACAAACGTTTGGACTCTCCCTGGCAAAAATATTTTTAAATCTTCAAACAAATTCCTTCTTTGCCTTTCTTCAGGCGAAGCGTAAACATTAAATAATCTAAACATTTCCACCCTCCACTTAAACAAAACAAACATTAACCTTCCCGGTTCTATCACTTCATATTTACAAATTTTAATCTCCTGTCTCCTAAATAAAGTCCCTATCCCACTATTTCTGCACTCCCTACTGCCAGACCATACAGATTTCCCCAAACCCATTCTTCTTTTCTTGGTGGGTCTGTGATCCCACATTCCTGCAAACAAATAATGTCATTTTTTTGCTTAGCCACCAAGTCCAAAATCCTTGCTCTCCTTGCCGGGCTTTTTAAGCTTCTCACATGAAGTGAGGCTATTACCAAAGTCATTCCAGCTTTTTTTGAGAGAACAAAAAACACAAAATATCACCAGGAGAGAACCCCCCCCCCTTATTTATCTTATGTCCTGGTTATCCTTGAGGGGGGCTCTCTCCACCTCTTCACTGTACCCAATAACATGTTATTTGCTAAGCATTCTTCCACAAAAGATTCGCTTTGCCCCCCTGGAGAACCCTGCCCATCCGGCAGTCCTGAGTAGGTGGAAGAGCAGGGTGAGAGGCTCCCCACTTGGCTGATCACTTCCATCTCATCCCTGCTGCTGGCTGATGCCTCACTCACAGTATCCTCCAACAGCCCTCCACGGCACCTTGCTTTTGCAGGAGTATGTTTTTCTTCCTTCTTCTTTCTTTTCCCTGGACGCTCTTCTTGCCCTCCTGCAGCCAGCGTATCAATGTTTTCTGCTGAATCTTCTTCCTTCTCCCTTTCCAGGGCCATATCTTCTTCACTCTGTACATCCTCCATCACACCTGCTGTAAGAGGTGCCTGTCCCTGATCCATGCCTGTATCTGGCAACTCCACCTCATCCAGCTCCTCAGCTGCTGATTCTCCCCTCGTTAAGGGCTCATCAGTGGGAACCTCACCAGCTGGTTCCACGGGCGTTTCCTCCCTGCTTTCAGTTCCATGCATCAGATCATATTCACTCTCCTTATTAACCCATCCATCTGCGCGCTCTGCAGTTTCCTCTCTTCTTACAGACTGTGCATACAGTATGTCCTCTTCTTAGTACAATTTCTAGCCATGTGCCCAGTTTCATCACATAAGTCACATTTAGATGGCTCCCTGCACTCTGCAGCATAATGACCCTCCTTTCTGCATTTGCGGCAAACTGCTACATTTTTTTATCACAGTTCTCCTGTGACTGAAGAAACCTATGCATTTTGCTTAGCCTGCAAGAAAGAAAACCTCGAAACACTGTAGTATGTATAAATGAAATACATATTTTGGAACTAAATTTACATTCAGGAAATGAATCACTCTGCTGAGCTACAAAACATAAATACTTTAGAGTAGTCCAAACACTTTAGTGTGCCCATACTCAAAGCACTTTCTGCAGTATTGTGGCTGGCTCCAGTAGTACAAATACCCCCGGTTTCCTCAAATGTTAAAGGTCCCTGGGGGGTGCATGACTCCCCCCACTCCTCCTGGGGCCCTCCTCAGCTTACACCAATATTTAGTCTTTCCATTATAAATATCCACACGGTTTGTCTGTCTCTCTCCTCCCTTAACACTCTCACAGTACGTTGACAGGATCATTATAATATCCTCTTTTGGTGTAAACGGGTTATAAGTATGAACTATTATAGGGATTTCTCCCTTTGCAAAGCAGGGTACCAGCTCTACGCCTCACACGCAGTCCACATCCTTTGCAATTCTTGCTTTTTCCATAACTCCCATACAATGCTCACCTATATAAAAGGCCACATCATAGAAGCGTTGGTTTGGAAATTCTTGAATGCAGAATATTTCTTCTCGCTCTATCTTTAGCGAGTCTTCTATTATCTGGTGATAAAAAAACTCAATTCTCAGGAATCTGGGAGCTTCTTGCAGTTTGAATCTTATGGTGTTCTGAATAAACTGCCCATAGTTCTCCATTCTGTTTTTTCAAAGGTCTTCCACCCAAAAATGATACTCCGAAGGCTTCCGCCTCCCAAGCACAAGGCTATGCTTGCTCTGGCAGCGCCCCCTACAGGAGCATGGCTTAAAACTCCCCTGCCAGGTAAGTATGACAACAACAACATTACTCTTCTTCTGGTTTCTATTTTTTATTTGCAATAAAGAACTAACCACTCAGCTTGTGTTCTCTCCCTCCAACTCTCCTTTGCAGGAGAGAGGAACAGTCATCAAAAGCAAACAGCAGCTGCATGAAAACAACACTGTAAGCTCACTTCACGCTCAGGAGAAAACACTGAAGCTCTTCCTCGTGGGTAGTGAGTTTGGACACTTTTGAGCACATTTCTCCAGTTTGGAACTATAGAAATGATCCCTGAAAGTATAGTCTTAACCAATTAACGCTTCAAAGAAAATGCACACAGTATGTGACCCTCTTTCAAGTTATAGTGAGATTTTCCAAAAATGTTAATATTCTGGTGCTCAAAGGGTGAGAAACTTTCTCAAATACAGGGTAGTATAATTGTGATGCCAATATATTATCACAGAGTCTTTATTAAGGCTCTTATTGAAGTTATACTGTAAGCAAACTATCCTAGCAATTTGCATGTGTCTCGCCCAGTAGCCAATAAGACTGAAGTTATCTCTCTGGCACTTTGGAAATGCGTGGCGTGTACATGGTGAATAATGTTAGTGATGCAAGTTACTAGAGACTGAAAAAACCTATGCATTCTGCTTAGCCTGCAAGAAAGAAAACATCGAAACACAGTAGTATGTATAAAAGAAAAACATATTTTGGAACTAAATTAACATTCAGGAAATTAAGCACTCTGCTGAGCTACAAAACATAAATAGTTTAGAGTAGTCCCTTATTGTTGTTAAGTCTGATGATCTGTATTACTACTGCACACAGTAATAAATATCTGTAAGAAAACAAGAAATGGTACTGATTTGAATAGAATTAAATACATGTTTACAATTAGAAACACAAAGCACATTGTTACACCTTATCCAGTGTGCAAATCCAAATAATTGTATTTGTCATGGAACAAGAATCACATCTCTGTTTCACCGCCCCCCCCCCTTTATTTGCAGCTTCTGCTTGTCAGTTCCTCATTTCCAGCTGCATGTATTTTGCTCTGTACACACACACACAGTGCCTGTGTGCTAGACACAGTGTTGCAATCCCTGTCCCTGCATTATGCCAGTGAGTTGCTACAACAACCTCAGCCTTTCTATCAGAATGGGCTAGTCTGCTCTCTCCCCCTCTGCCTTGCTCACAGATGGTCTGTTCCAGGCTATCTTGTTACCCAGAATACACTGGCACTTCCTTTTCACATTCAACATTGAGAAAAACGTTGTATGGTGCTCAATAGAAAACAGCAATACTAAGAAAATGATAAATTCTTGTAAAATGGAATTAACCCAATGAATGAATGTATGTATGTATGTATGTATGTATGTCTTTATTTGTATAGCGCCATAAAATGTACATAGCGCTTCACAGTAGTAATACATGTCATATAAATAACAAATATAAATAACACATCATGGGAATAAGTGCTTCAGACATACTGTAAAAGTAACATTAAGGAAGGAGTCCCTGCTCCGAGGAGCTTACAATCTAATTGGTAGGTAGGGAGAACGTACAGAGACAGTAGGAGGGAATACTAGTAAGTGCGTCTGCAGGGGGCCAAGCTTGTGCATGTGTCCATGATTATCCAGTGCTACTCATATGCTTCTTTAAGCAGATGTGTCTGTGAAAGCAGTATAAATAAATACATAAATAAATAAAGCAGCAAACACATTGTACTGTACTTTCTTTCACAGCTTGTACAGACTTTAGCTTTAGTTAACGCTTTGACAGATTAATATGCACACAGCAGCGATTTTCGCAATTCGTCGCTCCCTGGCACTTACGCACTTATTTATTTTTTATTTTATTTATAACATGTTTTACGAAGAAGTCATGCATTGAGGGTTACCTCTCGTTTTCAGGTATGTCCTGGGCCGTGTCCCAGGCCGCCTCCTTTCTGCCGCCTTTATCCTCCTTCCGATTCGCAGCGTCAAATGACGCCGCCGACGTCACCAAAGTGACGTGACATATGCGTCTCGTTGCCATGGTAACGCGACGTCAAGACATCATTCGACGCCGCAACGTCGCTTTGCAATGGCAACGAGACGCCGTGTGACGCCGCGTTGGTGACAACAGCGCCATGCTGCGAGTCTGAAGGAGGAAGATGGCAGCAGCAAAGAGGCAGGCGGCATACATAAGTGACTTCACATTAGGTCCGATAGGCCTGAGAGCGCGGCAAATATATATGGGGGCATACATTTTTGCCCCCCCAAAATTTTGCCACCATAAGCCCGGGCCTAACGGGAAATCTGCCTCTAAGAGTGCAGCACGTTACCTAAAGTCCATACAGGAAGCTCCGAACCTTACCTGGTTAACATTATTACTTGTAACCACATGCAAATGTGTGTTCCTGGCACTTCTGGCATTGAACGTGCAAATTGTGCCCTCTGACATGTATACCAATACACAGTCTATACACATATACAATAATATTCATAGATTTACACACGCATAGGCACAGCCACGGTAGGAATGCAGCGTGTAGGGAACGCTGTAAAATGTTAAATACGTGACTTAAAATGCCCCCTTTGATAATGTCCATGCATAGAACTGTCAATCCTGTTCCCATAGAAACATGGCAGCGTGGGAATGACTGCGCCATGTGAGGAAGCATGCAGCGGGAGGTGCCGCTGGAGGCAGCGGGAGGTGCCGTGGGAGAAAGTCATGGGAGAAAGCAGCGGGAGGAAGCAGCGGGAGGAAGCAGCGGGAGGAAGCCATTGAAGAAGCAGTGGGAGGTGCAGCAGTAGGAAGCAGTGGGAGGTGCAATGGGCAGAAGCAGTGGTGCAGCAGGAGGTGCAGCGAGAGGAAGCAACGGGAGGTGCCACGGGAGGAAGCAGCAGGAGGTGCATTGGGAGGTGCATTGTGTGGTGCAGCAGGAAGAAGCAGCAGGAGGAAGCACTAGAAGGTGCAGTGGGAGGAAAAAGTGAGATATAGCAGCGGGATGTGCAGCGTAGGAAGCAGTGGTAGATGCAGCAGAAGGAAGCAGTGGGAGGTGTAGCAGGAGGAAGCTGCGGGAGGAAGCAGTGGGAGGTGCCGCGTGAGGAAGCAGCGGGAGGTGCTGCGTGAGGAAAGAGTGGGAGGTGCCGCGTGAGGAAGCAGCGGGAGGTGCCGCGTGAGGAAGCAGCGGGAGGTGCCGTGTGAGGGAGAGCGGGAGGTGCCGCGTGAGGAAGCAGCGGGAGGTGCCATGTGAGGAAGCAGCGGGAGGAAGCAGTGGAAGGTTTAGCAGAGATGCAGCGGAAGGAAGCAGCAGGAGGAAGCAGCGGGATGTGCAGCAGGAGGAAGCAGCAGAAGGTTCAGCGGTAGGAAGCAGCTGGAGGTACAGCGTAAGGAAGCGGGCGGTGCAGCAGGAGGTGCATCGTGAGAAAGCAGCAGGATTTGCAGCGAGAGGAAGCAGCAGGGGGTGCAGTGGGAGGAAGTAGCGGGAGGAAGCAGCGGGAGGTGCAGCGTGAGAAAGCAGAGGGATTTGCAGTGAGAGGAAGTAGAGGGAGGACTCCTCACTACCTGTCCATGTTTGGACTGCACTGCAGAGGACCGAGCTTAGAGAGAGGAAGAGGCAAGGAGAAGTCCAAATGTGTCCTGAGTATGGAGGGAGAGGTAAAGACATGCCTCAAATGCTACCTAGTGCAAACCATGCAACCCCGTCCCCCCCAATTGTCACCCCCTGCTCCCGTACATGTCACTCTGTGCCACCCATATGTCACCCCCTGCTCCCCCCACTCGCTCTGTTCCCCTGACATTTCACCCACTGCTTCACCTCAGTGTCACCCACGGAATCGCCATGTATCACCCTCTCATCATCCCAACATGTCATCCTTTCAAAGAGTGAGGCAGAGATCAGAGGGGGACAAGGATAAGGAGGAAGACACCCAGCACCAATGTAGCCAGGTTATACTCACTCGGTGTCTGGTGCAGTCAGGTTATACTCACTCAGTGTCTGGTGCAGTCAGGTTATACTCACTGTCAGTGTCTGGTGCAGCCAGGTTATACTCAGTGTCAGTGTCTGGTGCAGTCAGGTTATACTCACTCAGTGTCTGGTGCAGTCAGGTTATACTCACTCAGTGTCTGGTGCAGTCAGGTTATACTCACTGTCAGTGTCTGGTGCAGTCAGGTTATACTCACTGTCAGTGTCTGGTGCAGCACAGCTGCATCTAAAGACTTAGTAAACAATTATTTGGAAGTCTGACAGGGAGGAGGAGTCAGATTTCCAAATAATTAGACTCACAACAGACCGGGTGGGAGATGGCGTCTGACGTCACATCCGCTGTTGGGGTGACGGCATCCGGTCTTGGAGGCAAACGGTGGGGGAACTCAGCAACTCTGAAGCCTTCAGTAGAAAGAGCAGCTGCAGCAATGAAAGTGGCTCTACGCGTTTCGTCGTACTAGACAACTTCCTCAGGAGCATTCATTGAGGAGAAGATCCCCGGTGAGCTGCTCCACACTGAACCAGCACTCCATTTGCCTCAAGTAAAGCCTTATGTGAACTATGATTATGTACACAATGTGAGTACAATTCCTAAAATTTGTTGTTTGTTTATATAAATTTTATGCACGATCGACACTATGGTCTGCCTTTCTTTTGCATGTCTCTGATCCACTCACATCTACTGACGTCTGAGCTGAGGTGCTGATTTCTTATGCTGTAAACCTGGGCTGTTGTTCCTGAAGATCCTGACACCTTTCTACCTGCTGTGTAGATCAATGCTTTTTACCTTTTGACCTGCTGTAAGTAGGCATTGCTATAGAGCCAAGACATACATGTTTTATCCAGATTGAAAAGAACTTATTACACTATTGTATGCATTTATTTTTTATTTTTCATGGTGTATCCCTGCTATCTTCGCTCCCTTCCCATCCCGGACAAGCAGTGTATGTACTACCATTATCACTGCATTTGCCAGCTTTATCACTCTAGCACTCTTATTTTAACACACTAAAGTCTCCATTATAGTGCGCAGTGCTGGCTGATCTAGCAAGGTAGCTGGACATTTAACCCATTGGCCACTCACTTGTGTACATCTATACACTTCCATTATTGGGTCTCACCGTTGCTCCAGAGGGGTTAACACCCTGACTCCTAGCAATCTGTGTCCTCCATATCCCACCATTATTAAGTGGTTAAATGGGATAGTATGAACTTATAACTGACGACAAGGTTGCCTGATAGCGTTGATTTAATATATTTTTAATTCACATTACACATTACTTTGGTAATATATGTTTTAAGTAAATTTATTAAAAGTTAATTTTTACACTGTTATGGTGTGCATTTAAGTGAATTCTTTTAGGGGGCACATCCATTTTGTGTTTCCCTTCACCTTTTCTAGATCCCATTCTGTATTAATTCCTGCAGGGGATAATGTATCCAAAGAATGGATCCAAAACATCTCCCGCTGGTTGAGGAGCTTTAATCTATCACCCCCTCTCATGGGCATGGGCACCAGTTCTACAGCAGAAAAATGAACATTTGATAGACCTCCTGAAGGACAGTCAGTAAAATGTTTTGAAACTGGTAACATGAAATCTTTTCTTTTAATGGAACGTATATGCTCCATGATTCTGTTTTTAACAGGGCGTATAGTGCAGCCCACGTACCCTTGGCCACAGCCACAGGTAAGAAAGTATATGACAAATTGTGAGTCACAATTAATAAAGGATGGGATCCTATAGTTCTTTTTAGAATAAATAGTCTTAATAGACTTAATTGGTTTCGCATAGCAGCAAACGCAACATTTTCCACATTTAAAAAAACCTTTTATTTTAACAGATTTGTTAGACTTCTTAGAGTCAAACAATCTTGGAGAAAGATAGTCAGATAAGGATTTGGATTTCCTAAAAGTAATGGCTGGACCCTGGTTAACTGAACTATGTAGGTCCTTATCAAGAGTGAGGGTCCCCCAATGTTTATAAATGATAGAACGAATCTGTTCAGCCTGGCGACTAAACTGGGTGACAAATAAAGCAGACGTCACTCTATCCAATTCATGTTTCTTCTTGAACTTCACAGACAAGTTCGATAACAAATCGATCCTGTTTGTAGATTTGACACACAGATATGCTGCTTCAATATCAGTGTGATTATATTTTCTTTGAGCAAATCGAGTTTTTAATTCCTCTGCTTGATGCTCAAATAAATCGTCATTTGAACAAAGCCGTCTTAGTCGAAGGAATTCAGCCTTGGGTATACTTCGAATGAATGATTTAGAATGACTGCTGTCTGCTTCCAATAAAGTATTACGTGAATGAGGCTTTCTAAAAATG
>WSYH01006129.1:0-15000 GCA_036426205.1 Ascaphus truei
AGGAGACCCCCTGCTCATGTACACTATTATTAAAATGTTTTTATTTAAAAAGCTTTATTTTGTCATTGTTGTGAATAATGTAATTTGTATTTAGGTAATGGCTTATTTCTGGTAGTTACATTAGAATGATGGTGGTTACTTTCAATGAGAATTGTTTTGGCAATGGTTTAGCTTTAGGAATTGAATAGGGAATTGTATCATTGATTTGTATTGTATTTTAATCATTTGAGGAAATGGATTAATTGATTGATGCTAATTGTATTGATGTTGGTTAGTTTCTAATTGATTTTCAGGATGGCATTGGTGGTTAGGGGACATTGTTCATAGTGTATTTTATTGTTACATATATTTTGCATAGTGTATTTTATTGTTACATATATTTTGCATAGTGTTACATGATGCACAGATTAATTGCATCATGTACACACTCTGTGCAATTGTGTGACATTTCATATACATTTGTGGAGCTGCTGATTTGTTGGCTTATATTTACAATAGATGATGGATTTATTTTAACATGCAATGTGGTGGTTTTAAGATTAAAAATTCATGTTTTCATTTGTGGATGTTTTATGTGTTTCATAATGGGCAAATAATCTATTATCCATATCTGGATAATAGTTATTTGGCACATTATTGTACTGTATGTGTTGGGGGGGGAGGGTGTATTGGCCCCAAGGGTATGTGGGTAGGCCTCCCTTGTGGGTAGTGGGTGAGGGTGGTTAGACCTCACGGGGTGGGGGGTTAGTGGGGGAGGGTATGTAGGTCTCCCGAGTGGTGGGTGAGGGTGGTTAGACCTCACGGGGTGGGGGGTTAGTGGGGGAGGGTATGTAGGTCTCCCGAGTGGTGGGTGAGGGTGGGTTAACCCCTTAATGACTGTAGCGGTTAATAACCTCTATGGTGATTAAGGGGTTAGGAGACATTATATTGGCTATTGTGATTGTTGTGCATGTTTTGCAGCACCGGAGGGGCATGGGCAGGATGAAGATGAGGATGAAGACGGCCTTCATCGTGGGTGCCTGTAAAAGGTAAGTGTAATATGTTTTGACTGTATTTATTGAATGTTATATGTATTTAAAATGGCCAAATGCATTATTATCCATATGTGGATAATAGTAATTTTGCCCATTACTGTATAGTATGTGTTAGGGGGGTGTATTTAGTTATAATTCTTGTTTATTATTTTTGGAGGTTCAACATTGGTACCGCAGGCCCGCGGGGACCCCCGCTTGGTGTGCCGGGGACCCCCGGACACCCGCGGGGTCAGCCGGGGACACCCGCTGGCCTGCTGTATGGGTTTTGCGCATGCAAAAATAAAAAGCAAGAATTTTTTCTAAGTCCAGATTTCTTTGCCTCTACTCTGACCTGACGTGTTCTGATCAACGCAACTTTCGCGTACGCTAAGGTTGCATTGCTTAGTGCATCCCAATTAAGGGCAGAATTGAAGGCAAACAGTGTTGCGAATGAACAAAGTTGGACTTAGAAAAAATTCCTGAAAAAAGTCATTTTTAGATCGCAAAGTGCATGTTTGCGTTGCTTAGTGCATCGGGTTGAGCGCAAATGCACGTTCTAAGAGCACTTTGCGGTCTAAAAGTGACTTAACGGAGCTTAGTGCATGACCCCCATAGTATACGGCACGGCCCCCTAAACCCACTTTAGCAAACTAGATACGCTCTACAACTCAATATGCCGTTTTGTCCTCCAATGCAACTACAACACACATCACTGCGAAATGCTCAAAGAACTAGATTGGTCATCACTAGAGTCTAGGCGCAAAGTTCACCTTTCCTGTCTCACCCTCAAATACTTTCTGGGCAAGCTACCCGCCTATCTGAACAAGCTCCTCACCCCTACCACATGCAGCACTTATCATCTGAGATCTGACTCCAAAAGACTGTTCATGGTCCAAGGGTTCAGCAAAGTATCCGGACGCTCCTCCTTCTCTTACCGTGCACCCCAAAACTGGAACAACCTACCAGAGACTCTCACAGTCGCCACCAGTTTAAGTTCTTTCATAACTAAGGCTGTCTCCCATTTTAATCTGGTCTGTAACTGTTTCATACGCTCATAATATATATTTTCTCTAACTGTGAATGTCTTGAATATAATGTTTAACCCTGCTCACTTGATGTAACTGTATTTGTAACCATGTACAGTATTGGTCATCATAACTCTGTGCCCCCGACATACTTGAAAACGAGAGGTGTCCTGGAATAGGAGTGTTTATTTCTCTGTGTATTTTCCTGCTCTCAGGCAGCCAGCCCTCCCCAGTAAAGTTAGGCCTGGGACATAGTGAGTTTAAGCGTCGCTGAGCTAGGCTGAGCCGCGCTGAGCAGATGCACAAAGCCCCTGCAGCTGTCATCACCGCGGCTATAGTTTCCCCCTTCGCATGCGCGCTGATGCGTGCGGAGGCTGAGAAACTTTGCCGAGACAGGCAGGTTTCAAATTTGCCGTTCGGGGAAGTGGAGGAGCGGTCACGTGACTGCTCCCATCCAATGGGAGCGGGGGACTATCCCCGCCTCCCGCTCCACCTCCTGGCACGCCTCCGCTCCGCCTCTGCTCCGCCTCCGCCCCCTGAGCGCACTCACTGCCTCGCCTGCAAGGACAGGAAAAAGCACCATTTTCAGCAGGCGAGGCAGAGCAGGAGCGCGCCTCAGCAAGCTTCAAGTCCACTATGTCCCAGGCCTTACATGTTTTCCTTGTTCTGAAGCAGCCAGAGCTGTGTATATTGCAACATAGTTGTTACAAGTAATCCCCTTTTACACAGCCTCTAGTCAGTTGCCCTGGCAACCTCCCATACTCAGAGTGTGAGATTGGTTTAGTCCTCTCCCCCTGCTTTATCTGCATATTGTTATGCCCCTTAGTGTGTTCCTGTCTGACAGGAAAGTGTGCTCCCTCTTTCCCAACAAGCAGACACAGTGAGTAGACACTTCTTCCACTGCTCCCTCAGAAGAGAAATCCTTTTTACCTTCCCCTCAGAGAAGCTCTTCCCCATAGCAGGACACCTTCCTCTCATAGGTTATTCTCCTGACAAGAGAAATCTGCTCGCACAATCCTCATATAGAACCTTTATATTTCTGTTACTCCCTCAATAAAGGTGAAGAAAATAGAAGGACTTTGTGTGCTTTAAAAGGGGGCGAGTTAAGCTACACGGACTTACTCACATGCTACATATGAGCCTGGGTCCAGAATAAGAGGTAACTCTCAATGTATTACTTCCTGGTAAAACATTTTATAAATAAAAAATATAATTATATAATATAACCCCTCCAAATAACTCCTCCTATTACCCCATAAAACTGCTCCCTATAACTCCTATTACCCCATAAAACTGCTCCCTATAACTCCTATTACCCCATATAACCGCTCACTCACACAGAGAATACTTACCAGCTGCTGCATCCTCCTCACCGCCGCCGTAACTGGGACACATTGGCTGGGCCGCACAGATACTCGTTGTGGGCCGCATGCGGCCCGTGGGCCGCGAGTTTGACATGCTTGTTGTAGAGACTGAGATTGTTGCTCCTATCCAGATAGTTCCTGATAACAGAGTGGCCCAATCAGAAGTTTGAGTAAAGCAAAGTAATGGTATTAAAGTAACCCCAGCTCATACAGCACCTCGGCCTGGAGTGGGAGATCCTTTGTAAGCGCTGTGGCCAGAAATGCTCAACCTTTGAAAAGGAGAAATGTGGTAAGGTTGAGGTATAAAGGCGGAGAGGAGATGAACCCTGACAGGATTTTTATTGTAAGGCAACTATTAAAAGAATCCTTGGGCTTCAGAGCAGATGAAATGTATGCACTTGTCCATGTTCCAGGCTCTTGTGAGTATGATGTCAGCTTTAAAAGACCTTAAGCTTTGGATTATTTCTGGGCAAGATCTGAGAGTATTAAAAACACTGATATTCTGATATGGCTTGGCAGACAATGTGAAGTACTGGCCTCACCTACAATAATCATGGATGAAGAGGACATTTGGATAAGAGGCTGGAAAGTGCAAGTCAGACTTTAGAAACATCTGCCCAACTCTTTCTTCATTGGAAGAGAAAAAGGAAACTGTTTTTACTATGGTCAGCCAACCTTGTGCCATAGATGTGGTTCAGCCAGACACTTAAGTAATTATTGTAATGTTCTAAAATGCAACTGGTGCCAGTCCTTGGGCCACGAGGGGGCAAGTTGTACAAAGATTAAGTGTAATTTATGTGATAAATTTGGACATTCCTATCGGAGTTGTGCAGAAGCATCGCATAATATTTCAGGAATATGGGAGCAGGAAGTGGCTTTTGAAGAAAATGAAGCACTTTATGATCGCACCTTGAAAGTTGCTGACAGAATTTGTCCAGATCAGCCTGGGAAAGGAGTTTGCCCAGATCCACTGGCGGAAGAATTTACAGATTGTGTTGACATGGTCCAAGGAATATAAGAAGATCTCATAGAGGGTACCTCCTCAAACTCACTTCCAGAAGGAGAACAATCTGAGAATACGGTGGATGAATTTACCAACAGTGTAATGCTGGCAGGCAATAAAGATAAAAACAGAACTGGATACCAGAACTCCCTCCTACTGTCTCTGTACGTTCTCCCTACCTACTAATTAGACTGTAAGCTCCTCGGGGAAGGGACTCCTCTTCCTTAATGTTACTTTTATGTCTAAAGCACTTATTCCCATGATCTGTTATTTATATTATCTGTTATTTATTTGATTACCACATGTATTACTGCTGTGAAGCGCTATGTACATTAATGGCGCTATATAAATAAAGACATACAATACAATACAATACAGGCTAAAAGAAGGGAGAAGGTTACAGTAAAAAGACTTGGAGGGACTCTTCGACGTCCTGCAGGTCCTGCTGGTAAGGTTCCTCAGGTGCCTGTAACGAATCCTTTTTCTGTTCTTAGGAAGGATTGGGGTTCAGGAGCTGAAGACTCTGATGACATAGAGGAACTTTCCTTATCCGAAGAGGAGCATAATATGGACATTTCCATAGGGACAGACTCGGACATGATCCCACCTTCGGGGGCCACTAAGAGTTTTGGGCCATTGGGGGATAATGTGGGAAAAAGGAAAAGTAATATGGGTTTTTTTTTGGGAGGGTGGCTAAAAATGTTTGTTTATAAATGAATCCTTTAAAGGTATCAGCTAATAATGTGGCAGGTAAGGCTCTTATTTAGTTTCAATTAAAATGTGTATAAGGGAAATGTGAAGGTGCTGTTGAGAGGAGACAGGTTGGCACTAATGCTGAGCTAATACCCTGTAAGTTTGTACATAATGTGCGTTCTTTGTTTGAAATTTTTCTATGAAATCTAATGTTGGATTTTTTATTCAATAAAAGTGCCTCCTATTACCCCATATAACCCGTCCCTATAACTCCATATTACACCATATACCCGCTCCCTATAACTCCTCCTATTACCCCATATAAACCCTCCCTATAACTCCATATTACCTCATATAACCGCTCCCTATAACTCCTCCTATTACCCCATATAACCTTTCCCTATAACTCCTCCTATTACCCCATATAACCCCTCCCTATAACTCCTCCTATTACCCCATATACCCCCTCCCTATAACTCCTCCTATTACCCCATATAACCCCTCCCTATAACTCCATATTACCCCATATACCCGCTCCCTATAACCCCTCCTATTACCCCATATAACCCCTCCCTATATCTCATCCTATATCCTATTGTAAAACAATCTGATACAGTGATGCAGAGGGACACATTCGCAGTGACACTGTAACAGATTGACCCTTGTTATTATTTCTATAGGCTCTTTACCACTTTATACTCTTTTTTTGGTCTGCGATATCACAGCCGCCCTGAGAAACTCCGCCCACTCGGGGTCTCCCTGCGGATTCTCCTGCGTCCCAATCATATAGAGGTCATGTGACACGCTGGAGCCAGCATCCCCCAAACACCGCCCGCTCCCCTTTGAGCAAAACCAAGAGGAAATGGAGTTAGGGGGGGTGAGCTTCCTAAGAGAAGAGAAAAGAGGGACAGACTGAGGGAGCCCCTCTCCTGTGTGTGTGTGTGTGTGTGTGTGTAGTCAGTGACAGACTGAGGGAGCCCCTCTCCTGTGTGTGTGTGTGTGTGTATGTGTGTGTGGTGCAGTACAGACTGAGGGAGCCCCTCTCCTGTGTGTGTGTGTGTGTGTGTGTGTGTGTGTGTGTGTGTGTTAGTCAGTGACAGATGAGGGAGCCCTTCTGTGTTGTGTGTGTGTGTGTGTGTGTGTGTGTAGTCAGTGACAGAATGAGGGAAGACCCTCTCTGTGTGTGTGTGTGTGTGTGGTGTGTGTGTGTGTGTGTGTGTGTGTCAGTGACAGATGAGGGAGCCCCTCTCTGTGTGGTGTGATGTGTGTCAGTCAGTGACAGATGAGGAGCCTTCTCCTGTGTGTGTGTGTCAGTCATGACAGACTGAGTGGACCCCTCTCCTGTGTGTGTGTGTGTGTGTGTGTGTGTCAGTCAGTGACAGACTGAGGGAGCCCCTCTCCTGTGTGTGTGTGTGTGTATGTGTGTGTGTGTGTCAGTGACAGACTGAGGGAGCCCCTCTCCTGTGTGTGTGTGTGTGTCAGTCAGTGACAGACTGAGGGAGCCCCTCTCCTGTGTGTGTGTGTGTGTGTATGTGTGTGTGTATGTGTCAGTCAGTGACAGACTGAGGGAGCCCCTCTCCTGTGTGTGTGTGTGTGTGTGTGTGTGTGTGTGTGTGTGTCAGTGAACAGACTGAGGGAGCCCTCCTGTGTGTGTGTGTAGTCAGGGTGACAGACTTAGGGAGCCTATCCTGTGTGTGTGTGTGTGTGTGTGTGTGGTGTGTGTGTGTGTGTGTGTGTGTGTGTCAGTCAGTGACAGACTGAGGGAGCCCTCTCTCTGTGTGTGTGTGTGTGTGTGTGTGTGTGTGTCAGTGACAGACTGAGGGAGCCCCTCTCCTGTGTGTGTGTGTCAGTCAGTGACAGACTGAGGGAGCCCCTCTCCTGTGTGTGTGTGTGTGTCAGTCGAGTGCCAGACTGAGGGAGGCCCTCGTTTGTGTGTGTGTCGTGTATGTGTGGTGTGTGTCAGTGAAAGAACTGAGGAGGAGCCTATCTGTGGTGTGTGTGTGTGTCCAGTCAGTGACAGACTGAGGGAGCCCGCCTGTGTGTTGTGTGTGTATGTGTGTGTGTAGTGTCAGTCAGTGACAGATGAGGGAGCCCTCTCTGTGTGTGGTGTGTGTGTGTGTCAGGACAGACTGAGGGAGCCCTCTCCTGTGTGTGGTGTCAGTCAGTGACAGACTGAGGAGCCCTCTCATGTGTGTGTGTGTGTGTGTGTGTGTTTGGTGTAGTCAGTGACAGACTGAGGGAGCCCCTCTCCTGTGTGTGTGTGTGTGTGTGTGTGTGTGTGTGTGTGTGTCAGTCAGTGACAGACTGAGGGAGCCCCTCTCCTGTGTGTGTGTGTGTGTGTGTGTGTGTATGTGTGTGTGTATGTGTCAGTCAGTGACAGACTGAGGGAGCCCCTCTCTGTGTGTGTGTGTGTGTGTGTGTGTGTGTGTGTGTGTGTGTGTGTAGTGGATGAGTTGTGGGTGGGTCAGTAGTGACAGACTGAGGGAGCCCCTCTCCTGTGTGTGTGTGTCAGTCAGTGACAGACTGAGGGAGCCCCTCTCCTGTGTGTGTGTGTGTGTGTGTCAGTCAGTGACAGACTGAGGGAGCCCCTCTCCTGTGTGTGTGTGTCAGTCAGTGACAGACTGAGGGAGCCCCTCTCCTGTGTGTGTGTGTGTGTGTGTGTGTGGTGTCAAGTGACAGACTGAGGGAGCCCCTTTCTGTGTGGTGTGTAGTCAGTGACAGATGAGGAGCCCTCTCTGGTGTGTGGTTGTGTGTGTGTGTCAGTCAGTGACAGACTGAGGGAGCCCTTGTGTGGTGTGAGGGTGTGTGTGTGTCAGTCAGTGACAGACTGAGGGAGCCTCCCTAGTCCATGTGTGTGTGTGTGTGTGCTACCCATATTCCTGGTCCCGATGCATACAGACAGGGCCAGAGAGACGCTCTTCGTAGGCTGATTTCTTTCGCTGTGAATAGTCTGGTAAAAAAACAACCCAGTTCAGTCACTGCTCGTCCTGATGTGGGAGGCCAGGTGTGACGGTGTAGGTGTACATGTGTGTGAGTGTACCGGTGTGAAGGTGTACCGGAGTGTACGGGTGGTACCGGTGTGTACCGTGTGAGGTGTACCGGTGCTGGTGTACCGGTGAACAGGTAATGTGAGGTGTACACGGTGGTGTGAAAGCCCGGGGGAACGGCCTCATTTTCCTCCCGACCGTTCTCGAAGTTAGTCTTTATCTGCGCCGTTTTTCTTTTGGCAGTCTTCCTCCTAAACACGTTTATTTATTACTTCTCTTGTCCTTCTTTCTCCCGGCCCAGTCTTTGGTCTCTCCCCATCCAGGCTACCCTTCACCCTCACCCCGCCCCCCTACCATTGACTCATTGCTCCCTACGTGTACCTTTCTGTTGTTGCCTCTCGCTCGTCTTCCACCCACTTATTCTCCTTACTGCCTTGGTATCATAGTTTGCCCTTTCAGCTTGCCTGCCCCTTCAACCCTCTCGAGTTTAAAAGGCTCTTATCGTGTGGAGTGTGGGTTGGGTGCGAAATAGGGACGGGGGTATGGGAAAGTGGGGAAGGAGCCCGGGACCAGGGGTCACTCATATTTAGGTCGGGCTAGGAGGGGACAGGGGGGAGGGAGGCGTGGAAGGTACCTGGGGGGGGGGAGAGAATGCCTGGGATGGTCGTAACGGGACGGAACATTGTGGTGTGAGTTTGGAAAGTGTGAGGATTGCTACCCGGGTGAGGTGCTTGTAAAATGAGCTTGTGAGGCGATCAACGGTGTGAGGTGATAACGGCCCTGTGAGGTGTTACCGGGGTGAGGTGTTTGTACGGATGTGAGGGGCTGCTACCGTGGGAGGTGTAACGGTGTGAGGGCGTACCGGTGTGAGGTGTAGAGGTGTAAGGTTGATGAGGTGGTTACCGGACTGTGTGAGCGTGTAACGGTTGTGAGGAGATGTACCGGTTGTGAGGTGTTTACGGTTTGTGAGGATGACCGGTAATCGTGAGTGGTACAGAGTGTGGAGGTTGTACGGTGTGAGGTGTACCGGTGTGAGGTGTACGGTGTGAGGTGTTGGGGTGTAACGTGGGAGGGGGAAAGGATGTGGGAGGATGGACCGGTTGTGAGGTGTACCGGTGTGAGGTGTACCGGTGTGAGGTGTACCGGTGTGAGGTGTACCGGTGTGAGGTGTTACCGGGTGAGGATACCCGGGGTGAACAATTCGCAGTCTGAGCAAGCGGCAAGAACCAAACACCACTAAATTAATGGGATAGTGACACAAAGTGTTCCAATACCCACTGCGAGAAATGATTCAGCACATTACTATCTATATTCATTCATCATAAGTATTGGGGATGTCTTGTCCTATGGTGTGAACCCCAGAAGTGCTCCTTACTCACACCCTGTGAATCTCGTCCTCTGCTCAGCTTCTTATCAGGACCCATCACTGACATCCTGGGAGAGATGGAGACTGGAAGCAGCGGGAGGAAGTGGACCAACAGTGAGGACAGCCCGTAACATTCTTGTGTAAACCCACGCGACTGACCTGTAACACGCGCAATTGCCCTGTGTGTGACACGGCATCTCATGTAACAACGTGACTGCCCTGTGCTTGTAACACGCGCATGCCCTGTAAACGCGACGCCCTTTGTAAAAGAGCACTGCCTAACATCTGTTAACAGCGCAGCCCTGTCGTAACATATGCTAACACGCGCACGCCCTGCAACATTGTAACACGAGGCACAATGCCCTGTTAAACACGACGCCAATGCCCTGTAAACATCGCTGGTTGTGGTGGGGGGGTGGGAGGGGGGGGTGGGGTAACACGCGCACTGCCCTGTAACATCTGTAACACGCGCACTGCCCTGTAACACGCGCACTGCCCTGTAACACGCGCACTGCCCTGTAACATCTGTAACACGCGCACTGCCCTGTACAAGCGCACTGCCCGGTAACATCTGTCACACGTGCATGCCATGTACACCTATGGAACCCGCTCACTGCCCTGCTAACAAGGCGCAATGCCCTGTAAAAACGCGCAATGCCTGTAACACTTGTAACAAGCGCCTGCCTGAACATCTGTAACACGAGCATGCCCTTAAAATCTGTACACACGCGACCACAGTGCCCTGTTGTACACGCGCACTGCCCTGTAACATCTGTAACACGCGCATGCCCTGTAAATCTGTAACACGCGCACTGCCCTGTAACATCTGTAACACGCGCACTGGCCCTGAACAGCTCGTAAACGCGCCCACTGCCCGTGTAACATATGTAACACGCGCACTGCCCCTGTAACTATCTGGAACACGGCGACACTGCCCTGTTAACAATCTGTAACACGCGCACTGCCCTGTAACATCTGTAACACCCGCACTGCCCTGTAACATCTGTAACACGCGCACTGCCCTGTAACATCTGTAACACGCGCACTGCCCTGTAACATCTGTAACACGCGCACTGCCTGTGTAACGACACGCACTGCCATGTAACACGCGCACTGCCCTGTACATCTGGAACACGCGCAACTGCCCTGTAAGCACGCGCATATGGCCCTGTACACGCGCACGGCCCTGTACAAAACGCAACTGCCACTGAAACACGCGCCAGCCCGTAACACGGCGCACTGACCCTGTACATCTGTAACACGGCGCACAACACTGACCGGTAACATATGTAACCGCCAATGCCCTGAAATCGCTGTACCCGCGCACTGACCTTAACACGCCACGCCCCTGAAAACACACGCACTGCCCTGAACACGCAGCACTGACATGTAACAATCTGTTAAACACGCGCACTGCCCTGTAACATCTGTAACACGCGCACTGCCCTGTAACACGCGACCACTGCACCTGTAACACAAACGTTACTGCCTGTAACACGCGCACTGCCCTGTAACATCTGTAACACGCGAACTTGCCCTGACTAACCACGCGGCACTGCCCGGTAACACGAGAGCACGGCCATGTAACACACGTACTGCCCTTGGAAACACGCGCACTGCCCAGCTGGTAACACGCGCAATGCCCTGGTAACACAGGCACTGCCCTGTAACACGGCAATGCCCTGTAAACATCTGTGAACACGCGCACGCCCTGTAACACGCGCACGCCCTGTACAACGCGCACTGCCGGTAACACACGTACTTGCCCCGTAACACAGCGCACTGCCCTTGAACATCGCGCACTGCCTTTTGTTGGAACACGCGCACTCTGTAACATCTGTTAACACACGCACTGCCATGTAACACAGCACTGCCCTGTAACACACGCACGACCTGTAACATTCTGTTAAAAGCCACTGCCCGGGTAACCACGCACTGGCCGTTGTAACATCTGGAACACGCGCCATGCCCTGTACCACGCGCACTGCCCTGTTAAACATCTGTTGTAACACGCGCACTGCACTGGTAGAATGTAAATGTTAAATCTGTAACACGCGCACTGCCCTGTAACACACCCAGGTATCACACTGTCACCTCTAGGACTAGTTATTGGGATGCAGAGATGTTCACCTCTAGGACTAGAATATCAGGAAGTAAGTAGCCCCCCCCCTCCACCCTCATCCTGTAATCCCCCCGAAGCCTTTTTACTAAGCTTCTTCACAAAGATATTTATAAGTCACTCTTACTGCCCCCCCCCTCCCATTCCCTAATAGGATTCCAGATAAAGCCCCCCTTACATCACTTCTCGCAGGGATTGGGGGTCCGGGAGTATATATAAGGAGCAGGGGCACTGGTCTCATAGTATCGCTGCAGAGTATATAGGAAACCCCGGACAATTCCAGGTAATATGTGTGTGGCCCTCTCGCTATACGTATGTATGTATATATATGTATGTATGTATGTATGTATGTATGTATGTATGTATGTATGTATGTATGTGTGTGGCCCTCTCGCTATACGTATGTATGTATGTATATATATGTATGTATGTATGTATGTATGTATGTGTGTGTATGTCTGTGTGTATATGTGTATATCTGTGTGTACATATATATAGCAAATGGAAATATTACTGTATGCTCATTTGCATGTCTTAGACAGGTCTGCAACCCCGCCTTTCCCCATTATTACCCAGCACACAGCACTTCCACTGCAGCAAGGGATTCTGGGAAATGACATGCAAATGAGTACACAGTGCCACCTTTTTATATACACACACAGAAATATGTATATATATATGTGTGTGTTTGCGTTTATGTGTGTGTCTGTGTATATGTCTCTGACTCTATCTATCTGTATATTTATATGGGTGTGTCTGTATATATCTGTGTGTATGTGTGTATCTTTATATCTATGTGTATATGTGTTTGCCTGTATGTATTAAGTAAGTGTAAGTGGACAGCAGATGTGTCTGTATATATCATCATATATTTATTTATATGTATGTCTGTGTATATGTCTCTTTCTCATATATATATATATATATATATATATATACAGTATATATATAAAATCACATTTTAATTTATGATGGGTGAATAAGGCAAATATATGTGTATTTATGTGTGTCTGTGTATATAGCTATGTGTGCTTTGGTCGCTCTCTCTCAAAAACAAATACTCTACACCATTCTGTGGCTAACAAAATGCTTTTATTTGTGCGAGCTTTCGAGATACACTGATCTCCTCTTCCGGCGGTGTTACAATGTTACAATGTTACCGTGCCCGATGAAGAGATCAGTGTATCTCAAAAGCTCCCCCAAATAAAAGCATTTCGTTAGCCACTGAACGGTATTGAGTATTTGTTTTTGATTATTAAGCTCGGCTAACACGGTACAGATACCTCTACATTATAAATATAATATATATATATAAATATATATGTATACCCTTGGGTAATAAGTATAAAAGAAATAAGTCAGAACCAATGTGGCTAAATAAACAGGTAGGGGAGGAAATGGAAAAGAAGAGGCAGGCGTTTAGATTCTTTAAGTTAGAAGAGACGGAGACATCGTATCAGAATTATAAGGAATGTAACAAAAATTGCAAAAGGGCAATTAAATTAGCAAAAATGGATAATGAAAAAAGGATTGCAATAGAAAGTAAGATCAACCCTAAAAAGTTCTTTAACTACCTTATAAATGTTCCACACAAGAGGTTTGTGTACAAAATAAAGCAAATTGGACTCAATAATAATATATGCACCTGGATTGAAGGACAGACAACAGAGGGTTGTCATAAATGGAACTTTTTCAGGTTGTCCTAAAGTCGTGAGTGGAGTACCTCAGGGATCGGTACTGGGACCCCTGCTTTTTAACTTGTTTAATAATGACCTTAAGGTTGGCATAGAGAGCAAAGTCTCCATCTTTGCTGATGATACTAAATTGTGTAAGGTAATAGAATCAGAGCAGGATGTAATTTCTCTTCAGAAGGACTTGGATAACTTGCGCAGGTAAATGGCAGATGAGGTTTAATACTGATAAATGTAAGGTTATGCATTTGGGATGCAAGAATAAACAGGCGACTTACAAATTAAATGGGGATAAATTGGGAGAATCCTTGATGGAGAAGGATTTAGGAGTGCTTGTAGACAACAGGCTTAGCAATAGTGCCCAAAGTCATGCAGTAGCTGCAAAGGCAAATAAGATCTTATCTTGCATTAAACGGGCAATGGATGGAAGGGAAGTAAACTAATTATGCCCCTTTACAAAGCATTAGTAAGACCATACCTTGAATATGGAGTACAATTTTGGGCAGAACTCCTTAGAAAATACATTATGGAACTAGAGAGAGTTCAGAGAAGAGCCACCAAATTAATAAAGGGGGTGGACAATCTAACTTATGAGGAGAGGCTAGCTAAATTAGATTTATTTACATTAGAAAAGAGGCGTCTAAGAGGGGATATGATAACTATATACAAATATATTCGAGGACAGTACAGGGAGCTTTCAAAAGAACTATTCATCCCACGGGCAGTACAAAGGACTCGGGACCATCCCTTAAGGTTAGAGGAAAGGAGATTTCACCAGCAACAAAGGAAAGGGTTCTTTACATTAAGGGCAGATAGAATGTGGAATTCATTACCCATGGAGACTGTGATGGCAGATACAATAGATTTGTTCAAAAAAAGGTTGGACATCTATTTAGAAAGGAAAGGTATACAGGGATATACCAAATAAGTATACATGGGAAGGCTGTTGATCCAGGAAGTAATCCGATTGCCAATTCTTGGAGTCAGGAAGGAATTTATTTTTCCCCTTATGAGATATCATTGGATGATATGACATTGGGGTTTTTTTGTTTGCCTTCCTCTGGATCAGTAAGTAAGTATAGATATAGGATAAAGTATCTGTTGTCAAAATTTAGCATAGGTTGAACCAAATGGACGTACGTCTTTTTTCAACCTCATCTACTATGTAACTTTGTATCTATGATATGTGTGTGTATATATATGTAGGATATTTAGAGCAATAACTACACTGCGGGAGTAGTTACAGGACATATGTATGTATATGTTTATTTATATAGTGCCACTTAGGTACGCAGTGATTTACAGAGGTATAATACAGACAGGACAGGGAGATAATATACTAGGTTACACAAGAAGTGAAACAAAAGGAACAACATATATTTGGGATTCTCTGCCTTAAAGAGTTTACAGAATACAATAAGAGAAAGTGCAGTCGAGATTAGAGAAGATATCTGCGGGGGGCACATGCGTGCATCATGAGTGTGAGAAAAACCACCGGGGCTTTGCTGAGAAGCGTTTTCTCGGCGTGATGTGAAGACGGGAAGGAACGTTGGTTGGCGGGTGATGGGGGAAGCGGTGGGAAGTCCCACAGGTTAGAGAAGCAAAAGTGAGAAACGTTTGAGATGTTAGTGGTGTAGAGACACATGGAGCCGGGAGGAGACGGCCTTTACGAGAAGGTGAGGGACGAGATGTGGGAGATTAGAGCTGAGCTGTAGCAGCGGAATGTAAAATCCTTTAAT
>WSYH01006130.1:0-12500 GCA_036426205.1 Ascaphus truei
TAGCCTTTAATGATCTGTGGAGATGCCCTTCTTGCTCGTGAGTGATGCCTTCTGTGATATGTTCTGACTTGCCTTCTGATCTGTGAGACCCGGCCTTCTTGTCTGTAGAGACCTCCCTCCAGAAGAATAAAGTGAGGAACTGGCCTGAAAGAAAGTCGAGATGCGCTTCGTGTCTGTGGTCACTCCTACAGAACGTGAGACTGCCTTCTGAGGTCCTCCTAGAAATCGACGTGATCTGAGACCGCTTCCAGAAGAGTGAGACTGCTTCTGATCTGTGAGACCTCCTCCAGACAATGAGACTTGCCTTCTGATCTGTGAGACTCCTCCAGAACAGTGAGACTGCCTCCAGAAGAGGAGACTGCCTTCTGATCTGTGAGTCCTCCTCCGAACAGTGAGACTGCCTTCTGATCTGTGAGAGCTTTCCAGAGAGTGAGACTGCCTTCTGATCTGTGAGACCTCCTCCAGAAATGAGACTGCCTTCTGATCTGTGAGACCTCCTCCCGAACAGTGAGACTGCCTTGATCTGTGAGACCTCCTCCAGAACAGTGAGACTGCCTCCTGATCTGTGAGACCCGCCTCCAGAAAAGTGAGACTGCCTCTTGATCTGTGAGACTCCTCCACAATTCTAGTGAGAAAACTGCCTCCTGATCTGTGCCGGACGCTCCGAAACAGTGAGACTGCTTCATGTATCTGTGAGACCCCTCCATGATCAGTCAGACTGCTTCTGATAAAAGACCACCTTCTGATTCCGTGAGACCGCCTCCTGGTCAGTGAGACCGCCTCCTGGTCAGTGCCACCGTCTCCAAGTAATGCGGTCTCCTACTTACGGAGGACTCCCCCTCGCCTTCTTGGACTCCCACCGCAAGAACCCCTCCCTATAACTCCTCCTATTACCCCATATAACTGCTCCCTATAACTCCTCCTATTACCCCATATAACTGCTCCCTATAACTCCTCCTATTACCCCATATAACCGGTCCCTATAACTCCTCCTATTACCCCATATAACTGCTCCCTATAACTCCTATTACCCCATATAACTGCTCCCTATAACTCCTATTACCCCATATAACTGCTCCATATAACTCCTATTGCCCCACATTACTGCTCCCTAAGACAGGGTGACAGACAGGATGACAGATAAGGTGACACAGACGGGGTGACAGGGTGGCACAGGAGGGGTGGCAGACAAGGGGGCAGGGTTGCCAGGTGTCCGGTATTTAACGGGACAGGCCGGTATGTGGTTCCCCTCTCCGGTATAACATGAGAGATAATACCGGACATGGGATAGAGCAGGGCTGCTGCTGCTAGGGGTCCGGGCAGCTTCTGATTGGTTGCTGCTGTGTAATTCAGCCAATCAGGAGGTGGCAGGAGCCTGGCCAGCAGCATTGCAATCTCTGCAGCACCCTTACTTACTGATCTCAGCTCTCATCCCAGCAGCATTGCAATCTCTGCAGCACCCTTACTTACTGATCTCAGCTCTCATCCCAGCAGCATTGCAATCTCTGCAGCACCCTTACTTACAGATCTCAGCTCTCATCACAGCAGCATTGCAATCTCTGCAGCAACCTTACTTACAGATCTCAGCTCTCATCACAGCAGCATTGCAATCTCTGCAGCACTTGTACTTACTGATCCTCCCCAAGAAGGCAGAGCAGGTTACTTATCCAATGGCATGATTCAATATGCAATTTAATGCTGGGTTGTGAAGTCTAAATTTGAAAGCTACTGTACTGATAATGACAGGTTGGGGGGGGGATGAAGGGATGGGGGGTAACAGAGGATGAAGGGAGGGGGTGAGAGAGGATGAAGGGAGGGGGGTAACAGAGGATGAAGGGAGGGGGTGAGAGGATGAAGGGAGGGGGGATGAGAGAGGATGAAGGGAGGGGGGATGAGAGGATTAAGGGAGGGGGGATGAGAGAGGATGAAGGGAGGGGGTGAGAGGACAAGGGGGGATGGGAGTGTGAGAGGACAAGGGGAGAGAGGATGAGGAGGGGGTGCAACAATCTTGGAATTTGTGGGAGGAGCGGTAAGATCAGTATTGCTCGATATGTACAGTGTGACTGCAGGTCAGTTATTTATAAATGATCTGACCATTACGTCATTTGTTCTAAATTTCACTCCAAGCGTGCACCAATTTGCACTATTTCATATTCTATTTCCTAAAACAATCCTCAGAAGGGCGCTCCCTCCCACTCCCTCCCCAGATTTTTTACGAAATAGAATATAAATTGGTGCAAATTGGTGAATACTTGGAGTGAAATTTAGAACAAATGACATAACAGTCAGATCATTTATAAATAACATCCTTCCCCACCAACGATTCTCGCGCGTCGCACCTTTCACCATGTCCAGTATTTTTGGACAAGCCACCTAGCAACCCCACTCGCTCCCCCCCTGCCCGGCACCCCGGCTCCGCTCGCTCTCCCCCCGCCCGGCACCCCGGCTCCGCTCGCTCTCCCCCCGCCCGGCACCCTGGCTCCGCTCTCCCCCCGCCCGGCACCCCTCGCTCTCCCCCCGCCCGGCACCCCTCGCTCTCCGCCCGCCCGGCACACCGGCTCGCGTCTCAACCGCTCGCAGCCTAGCAGTGCAGCACTTCTGGTGCCTGCTGCTGCTCGTGAGCGCGTGGGAGGCTGGGAGCGACAGTGTAGGCCGGGCCCCGTGCACTGCTTTGCCCGGGGGCCCCTAATGTTGTTAAGATGGCCCTGCTCAAGACAGTGTCTGTGTGCAGGCTTCTCTGCTCTCCCTCTGTCAGCCCAAATGTGAGCTAAGGAATATCTCTCCTGTGTCTCACATGAGGCTTTTTACAGAGTTAGTCCAGGTGGAGACTAATTAATTGAATGGCCGCAATTAACTATCTCTCTGCTGGATTCTCCGAGCTCTGAGGCTGCTTAATTTAAACAGGGATAAGTCCCTGTTACGTGAAACAAACCTGACTTCAGTTTTTGACACCAGGGGGATTGTAACAGGGGACTTATCCCTGTTCAGTAATGTGCCTTTAATCTAGCAGTGTGGTAGTTAATTACTAAACACCACCTGCCTGATTTGATTGCTTACAAAAGCCTGCCTTTGAGACAGGAAGTGACTCCTTAGCTCTGACTGAGAGCTGACCTTTGGAGCTGACCGGTCTTGAGCTCTGCACAGCAGAGCTGATTTCAAGACACAGGGAAAACTACTACACCTGAAGCTGAACCAGGAAGTGAGAAGATTTTCCCTCCAAGAAACAGATAAGACTTTTATTCTTAAGAGACTGCTTATATCTGCTTATTTCATGCTCTATGTTTTGGGGCTGCGAGACATGCTTAACTAATGGAGATGGGAACTAATTGCATAGGATTTCACTAGAACTACTCCCAAGTGAATAGAAGCTTTGTTCCCCCCCCCTGTGTTTGGATAATTTCCTGATGAAAAGGAACAGGCACAATAAAGCCTATTATAATTTCACATTATAAAGCCTCCTAATTGTGTACCTCTGTGAACGTCCGTCTACAGGGATTTTATATTGCAGTTTAATGAAAAAGACTGTAAGGGATTTTTTTTTGGTCAAATCGTGTACTTGCATGCGCACGCGCACACAAACGCGTGCACGCACGCGCACACACAAACGTACACACACACACTATTTAGCCTTTTTTGTATGTGTATCATACAATATACACATACATTTATTATATTGTATTGTATCTGCTTTTTAAAAGAAATTGTGTTTGCGGGCTCCATGATACTAACACACTATAATATACCTGAGAAAAACTTGAGGACACGTGTCCCAGAGAAGACCCGCGAGTCATGTTACACAATGTCCCAACTAATCAAGGCCGGGCTTAGGGCCTAGCATGATGGTTGCCTTGCGCCTTCAGGGGGCCCCCACGCTCCCTCCCCTTGCCGGGATCTAAGACGGGAGAGATGGAGGAGCAAGCCGGGGAGTACCCGAACCGGCACTGGACCGCACCGCTGCTCACCCCAAGGTAGGGGTGGGGGAGGGTGTGTGTGCGCAAGGAGGGAGTATTACCGTATGTGGCGCGGCCTTCTTACTGCAAAAAAAAAAAAAAAAGCACAGAATACATTTTTGCCGGTGATTCTCCATCTTTTAAAATATGGCCCTGGACCCGGGGTGGGCAGATTCTGCCCCCAAGAGCCGTCAGTGGCTCAGTCAAAGATATCCTTACGGATGTCCTTAAAACCTGACCTGTTGGTTGTCCTTGAGGACTGGAGCTGGCCGTCTTGCCCTAGATATTACTGGTAAAAGTAATGCTGCTACTTTCTGCCATGTAATCCCCGCGTCACGCGGCCAGCAGAAAGACGACGGATGACATTGCGGCTTCCTACCGACCCGCCATTTTCTTTCCCTTGAAGGGGAACGTCCAGCTGTTCCCGGTCAGTATTGGAACACCTGATGCAGGAGCTTTACACTTGTGCCCGATACCGGCCCCGCTACGGAGGTACAGTAAGTGTCTCTGGAAGCAGGGGGCCCCCCAGAAATTAATGGGGCTCAGCTCCGGAGACCCCCTGCTTCCATCCTATGATAAGAAAAAAAATGGCCACTTGCTTTGCTCCTTTAAGGAGATTCCGCTCCAAGTTCAGGGATGTGTAACAAAGTTAGAGATTGCTATTTTTAATAACAAATATACTGTATATATTCTATAGGTGGATGTATGAGTCACATTCTGGTTTAGATAAGGGGAACAATGAGATCATTGGAAAATTGAGGCAATTTCACAGTGTACAGAGAATTTCCGACGGTGAAGCCATCTGAGGCCAACGTATAAAAAGTGAGACAACAAAGTATGTTGAGAGCAAACACGAGACGTTTGTTACAGACCGAGATAGCGCTGCGTCCTGACTGGTTAAGCGGCTATGAATGAATAGCTATGTGCTCACGGAATTCCAGCACCAGCGTGTCGCTTGTCCACGGGTAGAATATATTCTTATTGCTATTTCCCAAATGTCTTTAGATCACTTTATACCGCACAAGGTGTGTGTCTATATCTATCTATATTTAGGGCACGGCAAATATAAATACCCCTTGTGAGCACCTTCACATGTCTCAGACAAGTCTGACATCTGGTGAGAGATGAAGGGTCAGCTGGCCGAGGGGTGTACTCCTAATAGGGACCCCAGGGGTCTCGAACCAGGACCGCTCCTAAGGTTGCCAGGTGGCTTTTCCAAAAATACTAGTCACAATGATGAAAGATGCGACGCACTCGAGGAGAGCACGCATTCACCTCTCCTCTCCATGCTGTTTCCTCCTCTTCTTGGCCCCAGACTCCTGACACCCCCTCCTGCTTGGCTGCATTACCCAGCAGCAGCCAGTCAGGATGGAGGAAGCTGCCCAGCCCCCTAGTAACAGCCCTGATCATTCCATGCTCAAGGAAATCCCACGTCCCCCCCCCCCCCCCCCCCCCCCCCCCCCCCCCCCCCCCGGGGGGGGGATGAGAGATGATGAAGGGAGGGGGGTGAGAGGATGAAGGGAGGGTGGATGAGAGAGGATGAAGGGAGGGGGTGAGAGAGGATGAGGGGAGTGGGTGAGAGGATAAGGGGAAAGAGGATGAGGAGGGGGTGCAACAATCTTGGAATTTGTGGGAGGAGCAGTAAGATCAGTATTGCTCGCTATGTACAGTATGACTGCAGGTCAGTTATTTATAAATGATCTGACCATTACGTAATTTGTTCTAAATTTCACTCCAAGCGTGCAGCAATTTGCATCAACTTATTTGTTCTAAATTTCACTCCAAGCGTGCAGCAATTTGCATCAACTTGCACTATTTCATATTCTATTTCCTAAAACAATCCTCGGAAGGGCGCCCCCTCCCAAGACTACTCCCCAGATTTTTTACAAAACAGAATATAAATTTGTGCAAATTGGTGAATACTTGGAGTGAAATTTAGAACAAATGAGATAACAGTCAGGTCATTTATAAATAACATTCTTCCCCACCAACGATTCTCGCGCGCGTCGCACCTTTCACCATTGTGTCCAGTATTTTTGGACAAGCCACCTGGCAACCCTAAGGGTGACACAGACAGAATGACACACACATGGTAACAGGGTGACAGACAGGGTGACATAGTCAGGGTGACACAGACAGGTTAACACACACGGGGTGACATACCGGATGACAGGGTGACACAGGCGGGTGACAGACAAGGTGATATACACAGGGTAACAGGGTGACAGACAGGTTGACACAGGAGGGTTGACGGTGACACAGACAGGGTGACAAGGTGACAGGCAGGGTGACAGGTTGACACAGACCGGGTGAGTCATACAGGGTGACAGACAGGGCAACAGGATTACAGAGGCAGGGTAACAGACAGTGACAGGGTGACACTGACAGGTTGACACAGGAAGTATGACTGACAGGGTGACATGGTTACACAGGAAGGGTGAGACAGGCAGGGTGACACAGACAGGTTGACACAGGAAGGGTGACACAGGAATGGTGACAGACAGTGTAACAGTGACACAAAAAGGGTGAGACAGGCAGGGTGACAGGCAGTGTGACATGGTAACACAGACAGGGTGACAGCGTGACACAGGAAGGGTTACAGACAGGGGGACAGGGTGACACACAGATTAACACAGGCAGGGTGACATACAGGGTGACACAGACAGGACAGGGTGACAGACAGGTTGACACAGGAAGGTTGACGGTAACACAGACAGGATGACAGGCAGGGTGACAGGTTGACACGGGAAGGGTGACAGGCAGGGTGAAACAGGCAGGGTGACAGGTTGACACAGGAAGGGTGACAGACAGGGTGAGACATGCAAGGTGACAGACAGGGTGACAGTGTGATACAGGCAGGGTGACAGGGTGATGCAGACAGGGTGATGCAGGCAGGGTGACAGGGTGATGCAGGCAGGGTGACAGGGTGACAGGGTGATGCAGGCAGGGTGACAGGGTGATACAGGCAGGGTGACAGGGTGACAGGGTGATACAGGCAGGGTCACAGGGTGATGCAGGCAGGGTGACAGGGTGATGCAGGTAGGGTGACAGGGTGATGCAGGGTGACAGGGTGATGCAGGCAGGGTGACAGGGTGATGCAGGCAGGGTGATGCAGGCAGGGTGACAGGGTGATGCAGGCAGGGTGACAGGGGTGACAGGGTGATGCAGGCAGGGTGACAGGGTGATGCAGGCAGGGTGACACACTGTATCTCTCTGTATGATGGCTGGGGGCAGTGGTACACAGGAATCCCGGGAAGGTTGCTAGGATACCGTGCGGCTGGAATGCAGGATGCCTGGAGGGATCCGATTGGTTGCTAGGATGGTGATGAATAGAGGGATGCTGCAGTCATGTGACTAGGGCTGACTATGCCCCACAGGCAGCCAATCAGAGAGCTTCATCTCTGCGCCACCTCCAGAGCCAGGGTCCTCCGTATAACCTCGGTGCTGATCCGAAATATATCTATGTATAGTAAACGAGTACTTCAGTATTAGGGGGTACCTTTTTTTATTCGGACCAACGATTAATATAATAAAGACAAACTTTGGAGAGTCCTCCTCTCTTCCTCAGGTCAGCGATACTGATTTACACAGATTCCAGGAGCTGAACACAGGTGTAACAAAACAGGGTAACAAGCTAAGGCAGAAGACGTGGAGAATTCCCGGCAAATAAAACAGACAGGATGAAAGGGTTACTGAGAAATGCCGAGAGTATGTAGGACCATATATCCATCAGCAGTGTGAGGGGGTGTGCAGCGCGGGGGGTGGGGTGGGGGGAGAAGGGTTTGAAATTAAAATTAACACAAAGGTAGGGAGAAACATTACAAAAAAAATGACGTTTGTGTGTGTGAAACCCCATATCAGCATTAAGTCCTCTTGTTTTAGTGTCAAAGTGCATTATTATTTTGAGTTCAGATGTTTTCCATTCTTAAGTGCTTTTCAATATTCCTTGGGGGATTGTGATTTTTAAATCATTTAAGGAATGATCTGGCTGTGAGAAGCGGTGTCCCACGGGAGCGCAATACCTAACATCTTCATGGTGTGTTATTGTGTGTCCTTCTTCATAATGTGTTATTGTGTGTCTGTGTACTGTAGTGTCTTCCTTCTTCATGGTGTGTTATTGTGTGTCTCTGTACTTGTAGTATCTCCCTTCTTCATGGTGTGTTATTGTGTGTCTCTGTACTTGTAGTATCTTCCTTCTTCATGGTGTGTTATTGTGTGTCTGCGTAGGTTCACTTTGGTTTGAAGTTTGGGGCTGGTTTCACCAATGTAGCATCCTTGGTCACATTTGCTGCATTGAATCATATACACCACATTCCTGGATGTGCAGCAGTATGATACTTTAACATTGAGCGTTCCATGGTTGTGACTGGCTGTGGGATATTGGCATACTGTATATGTTTACATACTGCTGCACATCCAGGAATGTGGTATATATGATTCAATGCAACAAATGTGACTAAGGCTGCGCTTATACAGACGTCACCTGTCGCCATTACGACGACTTGTATTTTGAACTTTAGGCGACGTCGCTGGATGATGTCATAAAAGGGGAGGGCAGAGGCACGGAGAAGCTCCCATTGGCCGCAAGGGGAGACCGTCGCCGAAAAAATCAAATATCAGTGACTACCAGATTTGTGGTAGCACTGTCGCTCCGTCGCTTTGTCGCCATCGCGTGCGCTATAAGCGCCGGCGATAATGCATTTGTTTTGCCGGCACTATAAGCGCAGCCTAAGGATGCTAGATTGGTGAAACCAGAGACAAAAATGCCCCAATTCTCCATCCAAATCATATAGTACAGGAATATGTATTTGATCTAATTTCTTTCTTCATAAATATGGGTAATTTATTTCAATACTTTGGCCAAAATATAGTAAGCTACAACCATGTCACAGGAGACCCATTTCAGTAGGTCCTACAGTACCAATATTACACTGTCTCATGTATTTCTTCCACTGCATAGAGAGAAGAGAGGAAACACAATCAATGCAGCCCACAGCATGGGGTGTGTGACATACATGCAGAGGCGGATTGACCCATCGGGACACTGGGCGAATGTCCGTCGGCCCGGTGGGTTCATGGGCCGTAGCCACAGTACACCCGCGGGCATGCTGAGCGCCGGTGCTGCGACGTCACATGGCGACGCGTTGCCATGACAACTGGGGGGACAACCTAAAGTCCTAGGTGCTGGGACAGCCGTCCGGAAGCTTACCCCGATACACGTTCCCAACTTGTGCCGCTGTCTTTGGTAGTATGGACAGCACTACTCTCCGCTGGCTAGCAGTTTTAAATTCCCTGCCATTGCTTCACTCCAAACGGTTCCAGTCAACGCTGCACACACAGACCACAGCAACACCGGATGCTCCAGACCCCTGCACTGGGTCTCCTCAATTCCCTTCTCCTGACTCCCTGTCAGCTCTTCCTTTACAGGGGCTCTGCCAGTCCCCTGTCAGCACACAGCCTTTGCAAAGAATATCCAGTCCGGAATGACTCTCTTGAGGCTGGGGACAATGCGTATTTATACCCCTGTCCCAATCAGGGAGATGCCAGCTAGTCTCGTAGGAACAATATTCCTGGTCTCTGCACACGACCCTAGACCCGGTTGATGAGATTACTGCGGTTGAAAGTGGGCCAGGACAATGCGGATACAATACCTTTCCACAGACAAACCATACAGATACAACCCCAGGGTTTACAACTTTCTTGCAGAGCAAGTCCACTCAGCAAGTGCAAGTGATCGACCTTTCCCTGGTTACTCAACTATGGGCCTAATCCCATCACAGTGTCCAGGCCTACACATACCAACTCTGACTGGACTGGAACAACAAACTGTACATACATAAATAAATACATCATATCATTAACATGTAGGGGTAATGGCGGGCTTAACCCTTATTTAAAAGCAGCTAAATCTAACCCTACCGTCACAACCATGAAGGAGGGCGATAATGCACAAACACAGAATAACACACCATGAAGAAGGAAGATACTGCACAAACACACAGAATAACACACCATGGAGGAGGACGATAATGCACAAACACACAGAATAACACACCATGAAGAAGGAAGATACTGCACAAACACACAGAATAACACACCATGAAGAAGGAAGATACTGCACAAACACAGAATAACACACCATGAAGAAGGAAGATAATGCACAAACACACAGAATAACACACCATGAAGGAGGAAGATAATGCACAAACACACAGAATAACACACCATGAAGGAGGAAGATACTGCACAAACACACAGAATAACACACCATGAAGAAGGAAGATACTGCACAAACACACAGAATAACACACCATGAAGGAGGAAGATAATGCACAAACACACAGAATAACACACCATGAAGAAGGAAGATACTGCACAAACACACAGAATAACACACCATGAAGGAGGGCGATAATGCACAAACACACAGAATAACACACCATGAAGAAGGAAGATACTGCACAAACACACAGAATAACACACCATGAAGGAGGGCGATACTGCACAAACACACAGAATAACACACCATGAAGGAGGGCGATACTGCACAAACACAGAATAACACACCATGAAGGAGGAACATCTTGCACTCCCGTGGGACACCGCTTCTCACAGCCAGATCATTCCATTAATGATTTAAAAATGAAAATCGTCAGAGGAATGTTTAAAAGCACTTACGAACGGCTAACGACTTCCGGTCTGGCACCAGACAGAGCACCAGCAGAAGACAGGTCTGTGAAGGCTCCGCCAGGTCGCAGCCAAAAAGGCAATGATCTGCACACAAACAAAGGCACCCGAGGAGTAGGGAGACCTAGAGGAGAGGCTCCTTAGCATTTTAAAGTCAGATTACCCCCCCAAAAAATCGAGGGGGTTTTGTTTTGGTGCGAGGCAAAGTGAAAGCAGAGTGCTGAGCTCTGCAGAAACCCAGCCAGTAATCACCCAAAACAGCATAAACCTGAACAAAAAGTCACAGGCGAGGAGAGAGGAAAGGGGCCCACGTGAGCTGGATGGAACAATCTCTAACAAAAGCCCCCCAAGATGCCTCCAATGCCGCAGCAACGTCCTGAGAAGGCAGAGAGGAAAAAGGAAGAATCCAAGATGGCTGCTGACCTCATGGAGCAGCATGCAGGGAATCAGCAGGAGGTCTGTGACCCAGAGGAGAGTGAGGGGCACAGGGAGCAGAGGGAGCATGGTGAGGTGGCCAGTGGGGAGGGAAATCATGCCAACTCTGACTAAAAGCTGTGAAAAGCTGCAGAGAGCCATAGAGGATCTTAAAGGGGATCTCACCTCCCGGAGCACCAGAATTGGGGAGGCTGATAATAGAGCGAGTGACCCGGAGGAAAGCTCTGCCGCGCTGCAACTAGAAATGCAGACTTTAAACAGAAAGAATCAGCCCCCGGAGGGAAAACTGGATGATCAGGAAAATAGATCACAGAGAAATAATGTGCGCGTCATTGGGATCCCTGAGTGTGAAACCAATACAATTAATGGACTTTGGCTCCAAATGGATACCAGAGACACTGGGAATTACTCATGGTGGAGCCCAGGTCAAGATGGAGAGGGCGCACAGACCTGGTCAGATCAGACCGGGGCAAGAAAACAGACCCAGGGCAGTAATGGCAAGAGTCCTAGATTTTGCAGAAAAGCTAGCCTGCTACGGGCATATAAAAGTGCTGGCAGCTTAATGTTTGAGGGACACAGGATCTTGTTATTCCAAGACTATTCAGCAGCGCTCTCTTTAAGGGCAACAAAAATGTACACTAAGCTCCCCTGCCACACTGAGTCTTCACGGAGGAAGGAACAAGAGTGTTCAACACGGCAGGGGAAGCGGAAAAGGTCTTACAGAGACCCGAAGCACCGGCACAAGATAAAGGTTCTGGGGGCGAATCAAGGATCAACGGAAGAAACGTCGAAAAACGCCAAAAGGAGCGAGGCCGGCAAGAGAAGAAACCGACGCCGAGGAAGAGCGCGCCGGGACATTAAAAGTATCTTGGGGACTTGGAATGGGGCAAAGGACCAAAAGTACTTCTGAGATAAAATAGTGGATGGAAAAAGTTAGTAGAGTAGAGGAGGCTAGAAGAATTGCCTCGTTAACAGGTATTGGGGAAGGCCGCAGTTCAAGGTCAAGCTAGGTCCGTTAAGTAACTGAGTAATAGAAGAAGAAAAAAAGTTATGCTAATACAAGCAGCCGTTACATATGTTTATATAGGGGGAATAGGTGAATTTTTCTTTTTTTGTGATTTTATGGTCCGAGGGTTATATTTTCTCTCTGAGAGCTGGCTATCCTGTGTAATGTGTGGGGTTGTGGTTGTTTGGCGTTGTTATATATATATATATATATATATATATATATCTCTTTCTTTTTTTGTTTCTGTTGTTACATTTGTGGTACCACTCCCACCCCTTCCCTCTGTATATCAAAAAATGTAATAAAGAATAAGTTACAAAAAAAAAAAAGAATATGTTTATATAAGGAAGCGGTAAGGGGTATAACAGGTTAATAAGGCCTAACAAGTACAGCTCAACCCCCTTATAACGCTGTGCTTGGGG
>WSYH01006130.1:17500-39950 GCA_036426205.1 Ascaphus truei
GCGCCTGATCTTCTCTACAAAACAACTTAATTAACATGCCATTTAACTACAAAGCACCCTGAATACCCGAGGATTTACCTTCACCAACAACCGCTGGACACCGGCGTATATCCAAACCCCAAACCATGGGCTCTCTGCCCTGAGATTCGCATCGGATTCGCACTTCTCCCTGCACCTTCAAACAGGAACCCTCCACGTCTGCAAGCCCCCTGCAGGAAGCCCACCAAATCAAGGATGGTCTCGGGGTGCGCCACATGCGCAGAGCCACCATCCTGCTCTCCTCCTAAGGCTGCGCTCATAGTGCCGGCGACGTCAGGCTGCGGCCGCTGGAAAAATCAAATTGTGATGACTTCCAGCGATCGCGACCAAGCCGTTGCGACGGCAGCAATGCATTTGTTTTGACGCGCCGGCACTATAAGCGCAGCCTTATCCAGCAAACAACCCTCCTTCAATACATTGTTACATGTTTTCCAACTGGAATGAAGATACTTTCTAACACACAGTCCATGGACATTCTGCAAGGCCCAAGAATAGCGCCATTGTCCTACAAACCTGTACACATGGAAGCCTGAGGAATCTCCACTTGAAAGAACTTTCACAGCTCTGTGATATTGTGGAGAAGTGTCATATAACCACACACTCTGCCTTGGATAACTGGATATAATGTAACCATTATACGATACCCCCTCTTATTCATATACAGGCAGTCCTCGTTTTACAACGCTTCGTTTTACAACGATTGGCTTATCCAACGCTATGCAATGCATACCTATGTTCATTTTTACAACGCCAAAACGGCTTATCCAACGCTCTTACGATGCTTTGCAACGTTGTTTATGTGTGTGCTGCATATCTTATTGTCTGCGTAAAATATTTTGTGTATTTTAGCATTAAAAATGCCTTCAGGAACGGAACTTTCATTTAAACAGTGTTCCTATGGGAAAACGTGTTTCGCTTTACAACGTTTCGCTATCCAACGCCATTTTGAGTAACGGATTGTGTCGGATAACCGAGGACTGCCTGTACTGTGTAATCATTGTACCCCACGCTTTGTTATTCACGCTTTGGCAATACTGAAATGCTCTTTCGTCATGCCAATAAAGCTGGTTTGATTTGAACCGACGTCCTGAACAAACTGGACACAGCAAAATACTTTTATAATCTGTCTATTACGACGAGACACCCATAGAGCTCCTACATCATCCTACGATCACAACAAACTCAGCCCTGCGGGCTTGTTTAACTCTCCTTCCACAAGCTTGATTTAGGCTTGTTATATAGTGGCTGTGTGCGCCACGCCATGCGCACACGCGGCACTTATAATTGGCTGAGGTTAGTAGCCCTTCTATAACAAGGGCCGCGTGCACAGCAGCGAGCGTGCATCCGGCCGACAGCGGGGAAGACGGGGAATACAATGAGTTTGCGCCGCTACCTGCGCTGAAATGTATGTATATGTATATGTGTGTGTGTGTGTGTGTGTGTATATATGTATGCATGTGTATGTATGTATATGTATGTGTGTGTGTGTATGTGTGTATGTATTTGTGTGTCTGTACAATGTTGATAAATATTTTATTTTTACCAATGTGTTTTTTTAAAATAAATAAATAATAAATTACACACACACGCACGCATACAGTACCGCATTCGCGCACAGTATACACAAAACGTGTGCGGCACGTGCACGCGCCTTTGCACAGTCACGCGCGCGCGCACGGCCGCACACACTGTATAACAGCCTTAGACATCTCCACTTTTCTCTACCACTAACCAACCCTCACAGTCTGACCCCCACCATGTTAACTGTTTCGCTGCTGACCTGATGTATTCCTGCACCTCTAGTCTCCTTCTGTCACTCGGCCCTCTCCGGGCCGCAGTTCCTATTGAACCAGCTCTTGGTTCCGTCCTTCAATCCCAAGGCATTTAAACAATAACAAAAACTCACAGGGGCTACCATGGCGGGAAACACACAACAAACAAACTCTCTCCCAAACCTTCCTATCTCCCTTACCCTCCTGCTCACCCACAGTACCAGGGAGGCGACAGATCGAAGTGGCGTCTGATATACGGTCTAGGGTACAGAGGAAGTGTATCCCCATCCCCAGAGAGTCTACACGGAATGGACGGAACACTATCTCAGGCCCCCCACTATTAGAACTGTCTTATGTAATGCCAGGTCTATCAGGAATAAGACAGCTGTTATAGCTGACCTTATTGAATCATCAGACCTAACCTGTATCACAGAGACTTGGCTAGATGAAAACGCATGTCCCTAGCAAATTGTTCTGTGATTCACGGCTCAATACAGGAGTGTAAGGGATGAGGTGTGGCAATCTGCTTTAAAATAACTTTGAAACCTAGGAGGACCCTTCCAGTGGTGCCAACTCAATCGTTTGAGTGTTTTGAGTGCAACTGGTGTGGGGTTTGGCGTCCTTCTCATCTATCGTCCCCCTGGAGATGGAAAGGTTCTGCAGGAAATTGCCGACCTCGCTGCTGGCCCAGTCCTGGAGCACCCCAGATCGCTTATTTTGGGGGATTTCAATGTTCAGGTCGATGATAAACTCTCTCAGTTTGGTCAAGACCTCCTCCACACAATGAATGCTCTGGGCTTCACACAACTTGTTTGCTCTGTTACCAATACAAGCAGGAACACACTTGATCTTGTTTTCCAGATCAGTTTAGAAATCTCTGACCTAACAATAGACCCAGTTGTCTGGTCAGACCAGGACTTCATTTTGTTCTCAATCACAGCCCTTCCTCCAAATAGGCCCTCTGCCATGGAGCTGACCAGGTATTGACTGTTGAGAGGTGTGACCCCCCATGGCCAGATGGCAAACCTGGATTTCTCTGACATATTGAGTGTCTGCTTCGATCCCAGTTCTCTTTTCCATTGCTACAATAGAGATTTGGGGGACGCTATGGATGCTATCGCTCCTGGTCACATACAACCACTGACCTCACACCCGCACAACCCTTGGTTTGACAGTTCTATTAGGGAATTGAAGAAGAAGGGTCGCAGGCTTGAACCGCGCTGGCGGAGGTCTCGCATGGTTGAGGACAAGCTGAAACTGATTGACCTCATCACAGAATACCAGCCCACAATTCCTCAGAAGAAGTCAGAGTGACTGCCACGTGAGGTCATGGCAGCGGACACTTTTCACGGTCCCGTTGTGATGATTTTGCTCACTTCTTCTCTGATAAAGTAACCTCCGCCCGGGCGGGGGTCCCGACTGTGCCATGTAACAAGTGGCCGGGTTCCTGGCAGGAACATGCAAGTTCTCTGGCTTATTAATGGACTAGTTTTGACCATCTGGATGTAGAAGACCTTGTGCAAACAATGCAGGAGCTGCGTCCAACTAAAGGGGGACTTGGACCCAGTCCCAACAAGCCTTCTCTTGGGCTGTGTTGATGTAATCGGCCCAGTGTTTGGCAAAATAGTCCTGTGCGCTTTGCAGACGGGATCTTTCCAGAGCCGCTGAAGGAAGCAGTAATCAGACCTCCTCTAAAAACGCCCAAACATTATACCCGGACTCCATGGCGAATTACAGGCGGTATCAAACCTTTCTTTCCTAGGGAAGGTTAGTGAGAACGTGGCGGCAACCCAACTGGAAACCCGTCTGCCAAGCCATTCCAGTCCGGATTCAGAAGACGAAATAGTACTGACACAGCTCTGGCTCGTGCGCTAAACGATCTCCTGCTGGCGAGAGACAGAGCTGAGTGTTCGATCTTCGTACTCCATCACCTCTCTGCAGCATTTGGTACTTTGAGCCATGGGATCTTAATGCAGCGCCTGAAGGATTTCTGTGGCCTGGGTGGCACAGGTCTCAGCTGGTTCAGATCCTTTCTCACTGGCAGATCACAGAGATTATCTTCAGGAGTGTACTCCTCTGTACCAATGCCCCTTTCATGCGGAGCACCACAGGGTTATATCCTATCTCCTTTGTTGCTCGCAGTGTACATGCTGCCACCAGGTGACATAATCAGACTGCATGGCCTGGCGTATCACTGCTATGCAGAGGACACTCAACTCTACTTGTCTTTTTGACCAGGTACTAAGGATCCATTATCAGTCTTCAACAGGTCCGCCGACAGGGGGGGAGAGCCGGGACAAGTGTCCCGGGCCCGGTGGCTGCGGGGAGCCAGGCGGTGGACAAAGCAGTTGGGCCCGAACTCTGGCCGGGACCAACTTCTTTGCCCGGCTGCCGGTCCTCCCGTTGCCGCTGATCCCCGCTCTCACCCAGCGGCGGTCCTCCCTCACTGACTGTCCCACGCCGAGCTTCTGATGCAGGAGCACACCGGGCCTCTCTGACATCGGCGCGCGCCAGAAGCAAGCTGGGCACACACCGGTATGGCCAGGCGCGTGCTGACATCAGAAGCTCTGCGTGGGACAGTCAGTGAGGGAGACCCGCAGCTGGGCCTGCAGCAGAGGCCTGAGACCACCCCCAAGGTAAGTCTGTATTTTATATGTATTTGGGGGGTCTAAAGTTGGGTAATTGGGGAGAGAGGGGGTGAGAGAGGAAGAGGGAGTGAGACGGAGGGGAGAGAAATACATGGGAAGAAGGGGGGAAATAGAAGGGGCTCACGAGGTGTAAAATGGGGGGCTCTCAAGGCCGCTAACACGGGGGGAGCGGTCGTAACTCTAGTTCTTGGCCCCGGGAAATCTGTGCCAGTTGGTTGAGGTTGATTCCCAATAAGACAGAAGTGTTTGTGTTGGATGCTCACCCTTGGAAGACAGCAAGACTGCAGCTAGGTCATCCCTCTGGCCTGAAGCTAAACCCTGTCCGTGTGCGGAATCCTGGTGCTGTCCTTGACTGTGACTTGACCCTTAAACATCAGGTGTGAGCTGTGATCAAATCTTCTTTCTTCCACCTAAGGAACATAGCCAGGATTAAGCACTTGATCCTCCCAGAGGATCTTACTACGCTTGTCCATGTCTTTGTGTCCTCACGGAAAATGAGTTGCGCCTCCTGCAGCCGGGGCAGAATGCTGCGGCCAGGTTATTAACTAACCAGACCCATTCTTGCCACGTGACACCTGTTCTCCGTTCTCTGCACTGGCTGTGTAAATATTGTAAACTAGCTGATATACCCGGCGTTGCCCGTGATGTAATGTTCTGCCTCCCCCATCCTCCCTCTCAACTCCCTTTCCCCCTCTTCACAGCTGTTCAGGCTTCCCCCCCCTTCTCTCCTGACTCCCTCCCCCCCCTCTCTCTCTTGACTCCCTCTCCCCCCTCTCTCCTGACTAACTCCCCCCCCTCTCTCCTGACTAACTCCCCCCCCCTCTCTCCTGACTGAATACCACCCCCCGCCTGTCCGCTGTGCGCCGCCATCTTACCGGGGGCATCTGCAGGAGGAAGGGGGTCCTTCCGGGGGCTGCCTGTCCACTGCCTGTCCTCCCGCCGGGGAGGGAGGGAAGTGAGCGTTGGCGGCTGGGGCAGGAGGGTGCCGCGCTTCCCCTCCGTCCGGGAGCCGTTGGGGGGGAGGGAGAGGGGGAGAGAGAGAGAGAGATAGAGGGTTGGGTGACGTCATAGAGCCGGGTGACGTCATAGAGCCACCAATCTGATTGGCCAGAGGCTGAGAACCAATCAGTTTCACCGCAGCTAGTACCAACCTTTCGATTTTATATATTAAGATTTCATCAAGATTGGCCTGTTGACATTCAAAGCCCGACATGCCCTAGAGAGCTTCTAGTTCCCTACAGTCCCAAACACTCACTGCGATCTGCAGGTGAAGAGTTCCTAACAGTCCCCAGAATCTCACTGACGCCCTTTGGCGCCCAAGGTCTTAGCCGCGCTGCTCCCACTCTCTGGGACAGTCTGCCCCGTACAGTGTGAGGGGCCCCCTCTCTGGGACAGTCTGCCCCGTACAGTGTGAGGGGCCCTCTCTCTGGGACAGTCTGCCTCGTACAGTGTGAGAGGCCCCCTCTCTGGGACAGTCTGCCCCGTACAGTGTGAGGGGCCCCCTCTCTGGGACAGTCTGCCCCGTGCCCCATCACACCTATACCCCCTCACTGTGCCCCCTCACACCTCTAACCCCTTCACTGTGGCCCCCTCATACCCCCTCTACCCGACAGTAAGTACAGGGTGACAGGGTGACAGGGTGACGGGGACCTGCGTTATGCTGTGAGTCACCGTGCCATGTCTGCACCCATCTGTACATTTGCATAAGTAATTGTCCGCTCATTAACAGTTCATTAGTGCTGGGAAAGCTGCAAGTCTAAAAAAAGGAGACAGAGCAGGACCCTGCGGTGCTCCCCCTCACTCCCCCCTCCTTCCTCCTTTCCCCTCCCCCACTCCTCCCCACCATCCAACTACACACGTTATATCTGTTATTCTGTGTTACTTTCTATCTGCTATTTATATCAGTGCATGTGCTGAGCACGGACACATTTGTCTGTCTGTCTGTCTAGTATGTGGGGGAGAAACATGTGAGGAGGGGAGCATGTGGGGGAGAAGCTGGGGAGGAGGGGAGCATGTGGGGGAGAAGCTGGGGAGGAGGGGAGCATGTGGGGGAGAAGCTGGGGAGGAGGGGAGCATGTGGGGGAGAAGTTGGGGAGGAGGGGAGCATGTGGGGGAGAAGCTGGGGAGGAGGGGCAATGTGGAGAAGGCGTGGGGAGGAGGGGACATTTGGTGAGAAGCTGGGGGAGAGGGAAAATGTAGGGGGAGAAGCTTGTGTTGGAGTTAGAGCATGGTGGGGGGAGAAAGCTGGTGTAGGAGGGGAGCATGTGGGAGAATTTGGGGAGCAGGATAGCATATAGGGGGAGAAGTTGTGGGGGGAGGTGAGTCATGGTGGGGGGAGAAGCTGGGGAGGATGGAAGCAATGTGGGGGAAAGCTGGGGAGGAGGGGAGCATGTGGGGATAAAGCTGGGTAAGGACGGGAGCATGTAGGGGAGAAAGTTGGGAGGAGGGGACATGTGTTGGGAGACTGGGAGGAGGGGAGCATGTAGGGGAGAAGTTGGGGAAAGAGAGCATGTGGGGAGAAGCTGTGGGGAGAGGAGATCAATGTAGATATGAAGGCATCTAGGAGAGAGGGAGCATGTGGGTAGAAGCTGGGAGGAGGGAAGCATGGGTTGGGTGAAGCTGGGGAAGGAGGGAAGCTGGGGGAGACGACTGGGAGGAGGGGCAGGTTGGGGAGAACTGGTGAGATGGGAGCATTAGGGAGGAAGTGGGGAGAGGGATCATGCTGGGAGAGGGAGCATGGTGATATGAGTAAGTTGGGGAGGTATGGGAGCATAGCTGGGGGTAAGGGAGCATGATAGGTGAGAAGTTGGGTAGAGGGGAAGCATGTGGGGAGCAAGCTGGGAGAGCGGAAGCATGTGGTAGGAGAAGGCTGTGAGTACGGAGCATGTAGTGGAGAAAGTGTTGCAAGGAGGAAGGAGCTTGTGGGGAGAAGCTGGGGAGGAGATGGAGCATGTAGGAGGTGAGATTTGGGAGAAAGGGAAAGGGAAGAAGGAGAGAGACAAGACGGGAGGAAAAGAGGTAGACAGAAAAACGAGGGGGTGTGGAATCGACTGGAAATAAAGCGAAAAAAACAGGTAAGATGGAACGGGGTAGGGGGGGGGACAATAAAACGTGGAAAGGGGGGGGGAGAGGCAGAGCGGAAAGGGGGGCAAAAGAAAAGAAAATGGGGAAGGCCGACGATCTGGGCATGTGTGGGGGGGATCTGTTGCGGTCTTTCACCAACCCATAAAAAAGGAGCACGAATCCTAGAAGAGAAACACCACGTCCAATCAACAGAAAAAAGTACTAGTGGACGGTTGCGGGGGCTCTAGGGAGGAACTAAACTGGAAATCGGCAAAAAAAAAACAGCCACTACCACCCCCCTAGGCAGCCGTGGCAGTACCCAACACACACACAATACCTCATCAAACCCCCCCAACCGAGCGTCGGTCCGGAGACGTGGGAACCCCGGTCAGCCGGCCAGTTCGCGGACCACTCCGCTTTGTTCAGTAGTATTGGAGAGCATTGGGGAGACTCTTGGGGTTAGAGGGAGCATGTGAGGAAGAAGGCAGCTAGGGAGAAGGGGAGCATGTGGGGAGAAGCTGGGGAGGAGGGGAGGATGTGGGGGAGAAGCTGGGGGAGGGGAGCATGTGGGGGAGGAGGGGATCAGGTGGGGGAGAAGCTGGGGGGGAGTATGTGGAGGTGAAGCTGGGGGGGGGGAGCATGTGGGGAGAAGAGCATGTGGGGGAGAAGCTGGGGGGAGGGGAGCATGTGGGAGAAGCTGGGGAGGGAAGCGTGTGGGGGAGAAGCTGGTGAGGAGGGGAGCAGGTGGGGGAGACGCCCGGATGTATGTGGGGGAGAAGCTGGGGGGAGCATGTGGGGGAGAAGACTGGGGGGGAGAGGTGGAGCTGTGTGGGAGAAGCTTGGGGGGAGGGGAGCGTGTTGGGGAGAAGCTGGTGTTTGATATTTTATGGTACGTATGGCCTGAATGAAGTACGATGAAATGTTATCAGGCCCATCATATTATATGTATGTATGTTGTATATTTTTATTTATATAGCGCCATTAATGTACGTAGCGCGTCACAGCAATAATACACGTGACAAATAATACAAATAACACATAATGGGTCTATCTGTGTATCAGGGAGTGGTAATATGGGGTAATAGGAGGTTTTATAGGGAGCTGTTATATGGGGCAATAGGAGGAGTTATAGGGAAGGGTTATATGGGGTAATAGGAGTTATAGGGAGCGCTTATATGGGGTAATAATGAGGAGTTTAGGGGGGGGTATATGGGGTAATAGGAGGAGTTTAGGGAGCGGTTATAGGGTAATAGGAGGAGTTATAGGGAGGGTATATGGGTGTAATAGGAGGAGTTATAGGAGCGGTTATATGGGTTATAGGAGGAGTTTAGGAGGGTGGTATAATGGGGTTATAGGAGAGTTATACGGGAGGCGGTTATATGGGTATAGGAGGAGTTATAGGGAGGGGTATATGGGTATAGGAGGAGTTATAGGAGCGGTTTCTATGGGGTAATAGGGAGGAGTTTCTAGGGAGGGTACATGGGGTAATAGGAGGAGTTTAGCTACGTGCGTCGGTATATGGGGTTATAGGAGTTATAGGGAGGGTTTATATAGATCAATAGGAGAGTTATAGGGAGCGGTTTATATGGGGTAATAGGAGGAGTTATAGGGAGCGGTTATATGGGGTAATACGGAGGAGTTATAGGGAGCGGTTATGATGGGGTATATCGGAGGACGTTATAGGGTACGGGTTTCATATAGTCAATAGGGCGGAGTTATGGGGAACGTGGAGTTAGTTGAGGAGTGCACATATCAACGAGATATATCGGCTGTTAGTGGGAATGGGTAGGTTTGTCGGTTTTTTTGTTGTCTGTAGGAAACATTTGAGCCTTGTTTGCGCTATGTGAGGTGATCTATCTCTGCCTCGAATTTTGGGATCGCAGGCAAGCTTGAGAAGGCCGGCTGGGGGGGAGAAGAGTGGAGGGGGGCTGTATGGTGGAAGAGGGAGGGAAGAGGAGAGAGAGTAGGAGGAGATAAGGGGAGAGTTGGGAGGGATGAAATAGAGGGGACAAGAGAAGATGAGCGGAGGAGAGAAGAGAGAGGTAGAAGTGAGAGAGAAAGTGTTTAGGAACAAGAGCGAGAGAGAGAGAGAGTTAGAGGAAGGGAGATGGATGGAAAGAGACTGAGGGAAATGCAGGAGAGGAAGGAAGAGAGGGTTGGACAAAGAGAGGTGAGAGAGACAAAAGATTAGAAATGAAGAGGAGAGGAGGAGCGGATCAGAAATGGCCGAGGCGCACGAGCGCGGCAAGAGCGCCCGGGCGCGAGCGTGCAGTTAGGCAGCCGCCCCGGAGCTGTGCGCCGAGGCGATGCTGTTCGCGTGGCCCCTGGCCCTTCCTGCCGGGAGCCGGACACCAAATGGGTACGATGGGGACAATGAAGAGAAAGCTCAAGAAAAGGGATGTAATTCTAAACAAGAGAGAGAGAGAATAAAAGAGAGAGGGTTAATAGAAAAATAGGAGGGAGGTACGAGAAAAGAGAGAGGTTAGAGGAAAAGAGATGAGTTGGGGAAGATGAATGTAAACATGAGAAGAGAAAGGGACACGAGCTGGGAAGGGGGGGTGAAGTGGTGTAGAGGATGAGAGGGGGAGTGGAAGGGTTTACCACGACAATGGCAGCATTATTAGCTTGCTCATAGCTGGGGGGCCCTCTCTCTTGCCCATCTACTCATAGAAACCATTGAAAGGAGCTGCTGGCTGACCCTCGCACAGAGGGACAGGTGACCCTCACGCAGGGGACTGTATGGCTGAAGCACACCTCGGGTCTCAGTGTCCCTGGGCTGGGGTTCCCATTTACCCTGCGTGCCAGGTTGCTTCCAGCTGGGACCTGCGAATGTTCCACTCTATCCGGCAGTTAACCCACTGGGAAACTGAATTCACTCCTGGCAGTAACCCCGCCTGCACAAGGTTATCCACACTGACATTTACACCATATGCCAAGGTTCCTCTGTGGCACAAGGTTATACTACCCTCACTCACTGTGCAAGGTTCACCTTTGGTGCACGTTAACGTCCCATCACTGGGCAGACACCTAGGCACAGGTTATACACCCACACTGGGCACAAGGTTAGAGCACTATCATTGCACGTACATATTTGCACAGTATATGCCACAGTTATCAAAACTCAGAGGTTAACACCCATCACTGCGGCACAAGTATAAAACATAGCCCAAGTTTTACAACTATCCTGGGCACAAGGTTTACAGCCCTCATGGACACGTTATACACCCATCACTGGGCCAAGGTTATACTACCCATCACTGGGCACAAGTGTTATAACCTATGCACACTTGGCACAAGGGTATACACCCATCACTGGGCACAAGTTATACACAACTATCTCTGGGCACAAGGGTTATAACAACCCATCACTGGGCACCAATGTTATATACCCATACACTGGGCACATGTTATTTAACACCCATCACTGCACACGGTTTATACACCCATCACTGGGACAACAAGGTTATAACACATGGCCATGTCAACACCTCATTGGGGGACAAGTGTTATACACCCATCACTGGGCACAAGGTTATACACCTATTCTGATCTTAACCCTGGCACAAGGTTATACACCCATCACTGGCACAAGGTTATAACCCTATCATCGTGGCACCAAGGTTATAAACACCTATCCTGGGCACCCAAAGGTTATACACCTCACCTGGGCACAAGGTTATAACACCCATCAACTGGGCACAAGGTATACAACCCACACTGGGCACAAGGTATAACACTATCCTCGGGCACAAGGTTATACACCCATCACTGGGCAACAGGTTGATAGCACCCATCCACTGGGCACAGTTATACACCTTCTCTGGGCACAAGTTTATACCCCTACCTGGGCACAAGGTTTAAACCCCATCACGGGCACAAGGTTATACACCCTGTCACTGGGGCACAATCACCACGGACGTATTACCTACTGGCACATTCAACCAATCATGGGCACAAGGTTATACACCCATAACTGGGCACAAGGTTATACACCCATACCTGGGCACATAGTATACACCCATCACTTTGGGACCAAGGTATACACATCACTGGAAAGTATTACACCCTATCACGTAAACCACAGGGCACAAGGTAACACCGGGCTGTTATAAACACCAGCAAATTTCACCTACTTGGCACAAGGTTTAGTCCCACCCATCACTGGGCACAGGTGTATACACCCATCACTGGGCAACAGGTTATACACCCATCATCTGGGCACAAGGTTTAACACCGACACTGGCCAGTATCACTTCCTGGCACAAGTTATACAATGGTAAGTTTATACAACCCATCACTGGTCACAAGGTTATACCCTATATCTGGGACAAGGTTTATACCCCATCACTGGGCAAAGGTTATATCCAACACACCCCTCACTGGGGCACAAGGTTGATACACCCATCTCTGGGGCAGCAAGGTTAACACCGTATCCTGGGCACAAGGTTATAGTACACCATCACTGGGCACAAGTTTACACCCATTCACTGAGGCACAAGGTTATACACCATCACTGGCACAAGGTATCCAACCTATATCTGGGCAAGGTTATATACACCCATCACTGGCACAATGTTTACACCCTCACACTGGGCACAGTGTATACACCCATCACTGGGTCCATACGGTTTATACACCTACTCTGGGCACAAGGTTATACAAACCCATCACTGGGCCAATGTTGTACACCTATCTTGGGCCAAAGGTTTATAGCACCCATCACTGGGCACCACTGTTAACAAACCCATTTCACTGGGCCAAGGTATACACAACCCTCACACTGGGCACAAGGTCTATCACACCTTATCTCGCACAAGGTTATACAAAACACCATCACTTGGCACAAGTTATACACCCATCACTGGGCCACAAGGTTATACACTGATTCTTCGCCGGACACAAGGTTATACACCTATCTCTGGGCACAAGGGTTTATACACCCATCAATGGGCACAATATGTATACACCCATCACTGGGCACAAGGTTATACACCTATCTACTGGGCACAAGGTTAACACCCATCTCTGGGCACAAGGTTATACAACCCATCACTGGCACAATGTTATAAAGCACTATCTCTGGGCACATGTTTTACACCTATCTCTGGGGCACAAGGTTAACACCCATCCACTGGCACACAGTTATTACACCTATCCCTCGGGCACAAGGTTAACAACCCATCTCGTGGGCACAAGGTTAATACACCCACTCCTGGGGCACAATGATTTATAATTCACCATCCTACTGGGCCACAAGGTTTTATACACACCATCTCTGGCCACAAGGTTTATTCAACCCCATCTCTGGGCACAAGTATTATAACCCATCACTGGGAAACATGTATATACAACAACGTCACTGGCACAATGTTATACACATCCGCACAAGGTCGCAAAGTTCACCCATCACTGGGCACAAGGTTATACACCCATCACTGGCACACGGGTTATACACCATCTCTGGGACAAGGTGTTATACACCCATCACTGGGCACAAGGTTATAACACCACTCACTGGGCCAACAAGGTTATATACAACCCCAAAAAAATTTTCACTGGCAAAGGTTTTATCACCCATCAATGGCACAAGGTTATACAACCTATCTCTGGGGCACAAGGTTATACACCCTCATCCGGGCATCAAGGTTATATACCCATCGACATTTTGGGGCAACATAGGGTATACACCCATCACTATGGGCACAAGGTTATTATACCCTCACGGGCACAGGTTATACCCCAGCACCCATGCTGGCCAAGGTTATATACCATCACGGGGCTCAAGGTTAGTCACCCATCATTGGCACAGAGGTTATACACCTATCTACTGGGCACAAGGTTATATACCCATCACTGGGCAGCAGGTTTATACAACCATCCTGGGCCACAAGGTTCTACACCTATCTCTGGGCACAAAAGGTATACACCTGATCTCTTTGGGCACAAGGTCTTATACCTCGAGACCCCTCAGGTTCTCCAGGGTTCGTCCCTCTTGAAATTGAAATGCACGGTGGTACAGTTACATGGAGCACCTCTCTTGCAAACAATTCAAAACATGGGCCAGAAGAGCAGAGGTCACATATCTCGTGGGGTAAACAATGCCTGTAGCACCCCCCCCCCCCTTCCCATCCCTTAAAACCCTAAGTACAGCGCAACACAAAGGTAAAAATCTTATTTATTCATTGATGAACCAACGTTTTCAGCCTCTGGCGTAACCGTCAACAGAACTACAAAAGTAGTAACAGGCATTTAATCATTCACTGTTCCGTTTGGTATATCTTTCAGTACATGTACTGTGTGTTTTGTTTGCCCCGCCCTACAGGCTGCAACTATATAAACAACGACTGAGTATCGTTCAGATATCAAAGCCCATTCTCTAAGCACAACCAATATTATTTATATGTATTTATATATGGATTCCAAAAATGTTCACCTTCCTTAAAGGAGACAAACAGGGTGTCTCCCCCTCCCCCGGAAAGTATCTAGCATTTTATTAAAAAATGAAAAGTCCTAGTGGAGGTTTAATGATGATTCTCAAGAATCCACAACTTAAAGAGTTATGAGTTTCCTTCAAATGATATAGACTAGGGACAAGGCCCAGCTGTGCACTCCTCGTGCCGCGCAGTCGTGCCTGCCAGCTCTGTGCAGCTGCCGTGTGTCCAGCTGTGCCAGCTCTGTTTTGGGGGGGGTGGCGGCCTGTGCCGCGTAGGCCTGTGCCGCCTGTGCCAGCTGCGCTGTGCACAGCTCTGTCGCCAGCTCATGTGCCGGATGGCTCTGTGCCAGCTCTGTGCCGCTTGTCCACTCTTGCCGGCCTGTGCAGCTCTGTGGCCGGCCCTGTGGCAGACTCTGTTGCCAGCTCTGTGCCGGCCTGTGGCCCTCTGTGCCAGCCTGTGCCAGCCTGTGCCCAGCTCTGTGCAGCCTGTGCCAGCTCTGTGCCGCCGTCCAGCTCTGTGGCCAGCTCTGTGCCAGCTCTGTGCGGCCTTGCCAGCTCTGTGCCAGCTCTGTGCCGGCCTGTGCCGCTCTGTTCCGGCCTGTGTCAGCCTGGTGCCAGGCCCCCCCCCCCCCCCCCCCCCCCCCCCTCTGCCGGCCTGTGCCAGCTCTGTGATGGCTCTGTGCTACACAGAATCACACATTGTGCACCCCAAGTACTATGTGGGAATCTCAATGCCGTTACACATGAAGCGTGTAACAGTTGTTTTTCAGTGGTAGAGTAACAGTGTTCGTTGTAGATAAACAGTGTTTTCGTGTAGATTAACAGGGTTTCGTGTGAGTAACCAGTGTTTCATTGTAGAGTAAAACGTGGTTTTCGTTGTATAGTAACAGTGTTTCGTGGTAGGTAACAGTGTTTTCCGTTGTAGAGTACCAGGTTTCATTGTAGAGTACAGTGTTTTCGTTGTAGAGTAACAGTGTTTCATTGTAGAGTCAGTGTTTCGTTGTAGAGTACAGTGTTTCGTTGTAGAGTAACAAGTGTTGTCATTGTAGGTACAGTGTTCCTTGTAGAGTAAGCAGTGTTTCATTGTAGAGTAACAGTGTTTTCTTGTAGAGTAAACAGGGTTTCATGGTATAGTAGAGTAACTGTTTCTTGTAGAGTAAGTAACATTGTTTCGTGTAGCCGTAACAGTGTTCAAGTGTAGAGTAACAGTGTTTCACATTTAGTAACGAGTGTTTCATTGTAGAGTAACAGTGTTTCATTGTAGAGTAACAGTGTTTCATTGTAGATAAGAGCTGTTTCATTGTAGAGGAGTAAGAGTAACTGTTTCATTGTAGAGTAAGAGTAAGCTTGTTTCAATTGTAGAGTAACAGTGTTTCATTGAGAGTACACAGTGTTTCGTTTTAGAGTAACAGTGGTTCCATCATTGTAAGTAATGTTGCATTGTAGAGTAAAAAGTAACATTGTTTTCATTGTATAGTAAACAGTGTTTTCAGTGTTGAGTAACAGTGTTTTCGTTGTAGAGTAACAGTGGGTCATTGTAGAGTAACATGTGTTTTCATTGTAGAGTAAACAGCTGTTTCATTGTAGAGTAAAATAACTGTTTTCATTGTAAGTAACAGTGTTTCATTGTAGAGTAACAGTGTTCATTGTAGAGTACGAGTAACTGTTTCATTGTAGAGTAAACAGTGGTTTCATTGTAGAGTAACAGTAAGCAGTGTTTCATGTGTAGAGTAAGAGTGTTCATTGTGAGAGTAAGAGTAACTGTTTGTCATTGTAGAGTAACAGTGTTTCATTGTATAGTACAGTGTTTCATGTAGAGTAGAAGTCCTGTTTCATTGTAGAGTAAGAGAACATTGTTTCGTGAGAGTAACAGTGTGTCCCCCCAAAAAAACCCCAAAACCCCCCCCCCCCCCCCCCCCCCCCCCCCCCCCCCCCCCCAAAAAACCCCATCTTGTAGCATTACAGTGTTTTCATTGTAGGTAACAGTGTTTCATTGTAGATTAACGTGTTCATTGTAGAGTACGAGTACTTGTTTCGTTGTAGAGTAACAGTTTTCTTGGTAGAGTAAGCAGTGTTTCATGTAGAGTAAGAGTAAACGTTTCATTGTAGAGTAAGAGTAAACTGTTTGTCATTGTAGAGTAAGATTACTGTTTCATTGTAGAGTAAGAGTAACCATTGTTTCATTGTAGATAACAGTGTTTCGTTGTAGAGTAACAGTGTTTCTTGTAGAGTAACAGTGTTTCATGTAGAGTACAGTGGTTTCATGTAGCGGGAACATGTTTCATTGTAGAGTACGAACCTGTTGCATTGTAGAGTAACATTTTTCATTGTAGATACCAACAGTGTTTTTCATTTGTAGAGTAGAGTAACTGTTTCATTGTAGAGTAACAGTGATTTCATTGTAGAGTAACAGTAACAGTGTTTCATTGTAGAGTACAGTGTTTCAATTGTAGAGTAATAGTACCAGTGTTTCAATTGTAGAGTACATGGTTTCATGTCGAGTAACAGTAACATTGTTTCATTTTTTCATTGTGAGAGTATAGTGTTTCATTGTAGAGTAACAGTGATTTCCTTGTACAGAGTAAACGTGTTTCCTGGTATAGTACCAGTGTTTCATTGTAAAGAATAATTAACAGTGTTTCAATTGTAGAGTAAGAGTAACTGTTTCATTGTAGAGTAAGAGAACAGTGTTTCCATGGTAGAGTAACAGTAACTGGCATTACCAGGCCAGCACTACCAAACACATTAGTTCCTAGACGTCCAGCCGGTGGGGCTCAGGATTGGGAATGCTGCGAGCGCTTGTACCCCCTTTGTGATTGGAGGGATTCTGAGTGTTGAGTGTGGTGTGTGTGACAATCGGGCATGAGGGAGCAGGCCTTGTACTTGTCCTGCTCAGGCTCGTAGCTCTTCAAAACCTGTAGCCACGGATTGACCCACCTGTTCTGAAGCAGGGATATCCTTAAGCCTGGCCTGTTTGGGGTCCTGGAAGACTGGAGTTAACCCCTGTTCTCACGTATACAAATCAAAGTAGCATACAGGAGTTTCAAAACATATTCAGATGTGGAGCGCACCTACTCTCAGGCCAGTTACATTTACATGTGTGTCTAGCTTAAATGTTCTTTATTATTATTCGCCGCTGTGTTCCGCGCCTGCCCTTTTTGTGGCCGCCCGTCCTCTACCCCGTGTGTGCGCAAACTGGGGGGGGGGCGCTAGCATTTCCTGGGGGGGGGGGGGGCAACGGCAGTTATAGAGGTAAAGGCCCCCGGGGCTGTCGGTCACCGCGCTCGCCATCCCAGGCATTTTAAATTAAAGCCGGGGGACCGCGCGGGAAGGCCCCTATCACCCACTTCCCGTTCCCTTCAGTGGACAGCGATCGTCAGGGTAACTCCGGAACACACCAAACCATGGTTAAAACCACAACTCCAGCACAACCAACCGACCGCCGGCATAAAATGATGGCCGATGAAGCTGGGGTCGTGATGACGGGAAGTCTGTTTTGGTGTGTTCCCTTTACCCTTGCCCCTTTCCGTCACATGACCTCGCGTGTCTTTGATTGCTGGGGCCGAGCAGGACGGGGGTGGGGGGGTAAGCGAGCCCGAGGAGAGCAGCAGGGTGCTCTATCCTAATGCCAGGGGAGGTAAAGAATATATATAGCTTCTTAATATATACTATCTGAAAGAACTGGGTTTGTCTTGATCTCTTCACTCACTTCACTCATATGCCCTCATATGCATATGAATACTGTGCAAACTACATCAAAAGTCCACAAGAAACGGTTCCTGTTTGAGTAAGGGGGCGGTTCAGTAACTCAGCCTCATCTTGCTGCGTCTTTAGAAAACAATCACCACTCCTTTGTTCAAAGAATCCATTGGTGTCGTATTCATTTCCTAAAGGCACACAGGCTCTTTAAACGAACTATACATTATGGCTTGTGCGGACCTTTCCCTGCCAACATTCAGAAGAATGGACCTCTCTGTCCGAGCTACCGTTTATATTATATCACACCTTGTGCATTATGAGTCACTCAGCGCACAGGCTGTGTTTCCACTGAAATAAAGCCCCCTGCCGACCAGAGGGAGGACCCCCCTGGCAGTTGCGGTCCCTTAAGGGAGGTCCCACCCTTGGGAGGTTGCGGTCCCTGGAGGGAGGCCACTCTTGGAGGTTTGCGGTTTCTGAGGAAGTCCCACCCTTGGGAGGTTGCGGTCGCCTGAAGGGAGGTCCACCCTGGGAGGTTTGCAGTCCTTAAGGGGATTGCCCCACCCTTGGGAGTTTGCAGTCCCTGAAGGGAGGTCCCACCTTGGGAGGTTTGGTCCCCTGGAGGGATGTCCTACCCGTGGGAGGTTGTGGTCCGCTGGAGGGAGGGTCCCACCCTTGGGAGTGTTTCGTCCCTGAAGGGAGTCCCCCACCCTTGTGGAGGTTGCGGGTTCCTGAGGAGGGTGGTCCCACCCTGGGAGGTTGGCGTCACTGAAGGAGTCCCCACCCTTGGGAGTTGCGGTCCCTGAAGGGAGGTCCCACCCTGTGGGGTTGCTGTTCCCTGAAGGAGTCCCCACCCTTGGGAGGTGGCGGTGCCGAAAAGGGAGGTCCCCACCCTTGGGCGGGTTTGCTGTCCCTGAAGGAGTTTCCCACCCTTTGGAAGGTTGCTGTGCCTGAGGGAGGTCCCACCCTTGGGAGGTTTGGCGGTTCCTGAAGGGAGGTCCCATCCTTGGGGAGGTTAACCCCCCCCGTCATGGTACTGGTTACACACACATTGTTTCTTTGTAACAACCTTCTCATGGTCTCCTTTCGGTGAATCTTCCCGGTCAACTTCATCCACCTTAAAAGCAACAGTCAGCAACAATGGTGAGTGTGTATGACACAGGACACAGGTCTCGATACGGTCTGGCATGTGGTGACAGGGACACAGTCACATATACTGAATTAGAGAGGAACAGGTCAGTATGATACCTGATGAGAGAATGACCAGGTCAATGATCCCGATGAGAGAGGCCACAGGTCACATGAAGCCTGTATGTGAGGACAGGGGACAACAGGGTCACATGATCCTGTATGTGATGACATGGGACACGGTCACATATACTGAATGAGAGAGGACAACAGGTCACATGACCTGATGAGAGAGTACCGGTCACATACCCGATGAGAGAGGACACAGGTCACATGAACCTGATGAGAGAGGACACAGGTCACATGACCCTGATGAGAAGAACACAGGTCACCTGACCTTGATGATAGAGGTGCCAGGTCACATGACCTGATGAGAGAGGACAACAGTCACATGACCCGATGAGAGAAGAACACAGGTCACATGACCCTTGATGATAGAGGACCCAGTCTACATGACCCTGATGATAGGAAGACATGTCACATGACCGCTGAGGAGAGAAACACAGTTCACATGACCTTGATGAAAGAGGACCCAGATCACATGACCCTTATGAGAGAGGACACAGGTCACATTACCCTGGATGAGAGAGGACACAGGTCACATGACCCCACTGATGACAAGGAACACAGGTCACTACACTCGACCCTGTATGTGATGAGGGACACAGGTCGCCTGACATTATGTGATGACGGGCACACAACCCTGGACCTTGTTGTTGAGGGAGTATTGTTCACTTGTAACTCTCGCCACCACTTCTGGTGTTCTGACTTGCTTTCCTGAAAACCGACGCGGTGTGTGAGCTGGAAGAATATTGGGATATTATACTTTTGTGTATTTAGGGTATGTGTGAGACACCCTAATTTCCCCTGTGCAAACCAACCCATCCCAAAGGTCCCTTCCCCCCTTTGGGGTCTACACAGTTCTAAAACTGACAGTTTAGTATCTACGACAATAACGTACAGATGTATCTACTCTGTGTGCGCGTGTATGTGTGTGGTGTGTGTTGGGTGTTTGCATTGTGTGTGTGTGTCTGTTGCGCGAGGTATGTGTTTGAGCACTTTTGCTTGTTGGATGTAATGTGTTGTGTGTAATCTGCCGCAAGTATGTGCATATTGCACGAGTATCATGTGTCTATGTGTGTAATTGTGTGTGCGAGTGTATGTGGCTGTGTGCGCGTTGTGTATGTGCTGCGAGCACCGTGTTATGTTGTGCGTGTGGTAGGATGTGTCGCACGCGTGTGTGTAGTGTGTTTAGCGTGTGTGCACGGGGTGTAAGTGTGTGTGCTGTTTGTATGTGCGCGCCTCGATGTGTGTGCGCATGTATGTGTTTGTGGCGCCATGCGTATATGTGTGTGCAATGAGTGCGCATTTGCTGTGTTTGGGTGTAATGTGTGTGCGGTGTATGGTTTGCACGACTATATGTGTTCAATGGTGTGCGCATGTGTGCATATTGTGCTACATTTGCGAGTATGTTCGCGAGTGTATTGGGTCGCGTGAAGTGTATGGTGGTTTTGCCGTGTCTGGTGCGAGTGGGGTGTATCTGTGTGTCTATGTGTGTTTATGCTTTGTGCGCAAGTAAGTGTGTGTACACGTGTATATGTGCGAGTGGTGGGGTGTGTGCATGCGAGTGTGTGTGCGCACGAGTGTATGTGTGGCATCATGTGCATGTGTGTGTGTGAGTATATATGTGGTGCGTGCGTATATGTTGTGTGGGCATTTGTTGGTGTGCAGATGTCGCGCGTATAATGGTTCGCATGTGTTCATGGTGTTCGTGTTTTGTGTGATTGCTGATGTATGTTTTGTGCCGCTTATATGGTGTGTGGTGTGCGTATCTGTGCATCTGTGCACTGTGCGTGTGTTGGGTGTATGTGTGTGCGTGTCTTGTGTGCGTGTCTTTTATGCGTGTATGCGTTTGTGTATGTATGTGTGTGCGTGTGGTGTATTCTGTGTGCCGCGTGTATGTGTGTGCGCGTGTATGTGTGTGCGCGTGTATGTGTGTGCGCGTGTATGTGTGTGCACGTGTGTGTGTGCACGTGTGCACGTGTGTGTGTATGTGTGCGTGTGTATGTGTGCGTGTGTGTGCGTGTGTATGTGTGTGCGTGTGTGCGTGTGTATGTGTGCGTGTGCGTGTGTGTGTGTGTGCGTGTGTATTTGTGTGTGTGTGCGTCTGTATGTGTGTGTGTGTGTGTATATGTGTGTGCGTGTGTGTGTATGTGTGCGTGTGTATGCGTTTGTATGTGGTGTGTGTGCGCGTGTTGTGTCGTTTGTGTGCGCGTGTGTATGCGTGCGCGTGCGTGTGTGTGCGTGTGTTGCGTGTGTATATGTGTGCGTGTGTGTGTGCGCGTGTGTGCTGAGGATCTGTTCTGGGAACGTGGGAGGATTTAGATTTCCCTTTTGGAAGCCTCGTTACTGCGCAGAGTGGAAAGAAGGTAAGAAGCCTCCAGCGCCGGTGTATTATTTCTGCACCTCTGTTGCCCCACACCTCTAGTATTCTACCCCCACCCCTCTGTGCTCCTACCTGCCCTGTGACCCATCCCACCCCACGCTAACCCCCATGCACCTACCTCTGTCCCGTGCTATCCCACATGCCCCCTGTACTCCTGCCCCCTGTTGCTGGCTATCCCTGCCTGGTCCGCTTCCCTCGCCCAGTACCCCATGCTCCTCCACCCCATGCCATATAATCACCCCACCCCCTTTCTCCTCATCCCCGTCCCCCCCCCCCCACGCCCCCCCTCTCCTACCGGCCCCCCGTCCTACCACCCCCCCCTCCCCCCACCCGCCGGGTCTCTTGCTCCTCCCCCCCCCATAAAGCCCCTTGGTCCTAAAAAACCCCTCTCACCCACTGCTCCTAACGCACCCCCACCCCCGTTTCTCCCACCGCCCCATTCTCCTCCCCCCCACCGATCCCCGTTCTCCTACACTCAACAAACCCCCGTGCTCCTACCCTCCAGCCACGTGCTCCTACCCTCCACCCACGTGCTCCTACCCCCCACCCCCCGCTTCTCCTACCCCTCCCCACCACGTCTCCTAAAAACCCTCCGCAGCCAGGCCCCCATGGCTCCATCCCCCCAGCCACCCCTCCTTTCTCCTACCACCGAACCCCTGCTCTATAGGTCCCTTCTGTCCGTCCTAACCCCTTTGACCCTGTGTCCTTCCTTCTCCTTTCTTTCTTTTTCTTTCTTCCCTCCTGTGCTCCTACCCCCTGCCCCGTTATCCTACCCCTGCCCCTGTTCTCCTACCCTCCTACCCCCTGCGCCCCCGTTTCTCCTACCCCCCCCCCCCCCCCCCAGTATATCTGTGTGTGTGTGTATTGGTATGAGGTGCAGTATATCTGTGTGTGTGTGTGTATTGGTATGAGGTGCAGTATATCTGTGTGTGTGTGTGTGTCTGTATAAGGTGCAGTATATCTGTGTACGTGTGTGTGTATCTGTATGAGGTGCAGCATATGTGTGTGTGTGTATCTGTATGAGGTGCAGCATATGTGTGTGTATCTGTATGAGGTGCAGTATATATGTGCGTCTGTGTCTGTGTGTGTGTGTGTCTGTAGGTGTTGCAGTATATCTGTGTGTGTGTGTCTGTCTGTATGAGGTGCAGTATATCTGTGCGTGTGT
>WSYH01006131.1:0-39945 GCA_036426205.1 Ascaphus truei
TGGGGGAAAGTCACAGTGTGGACCAGGCGCTGCTGGGGGAGTCAGCAGTGTGACAGGGCGTGCTGGGGGAGTCACCAGTTGTGACAGGGCGCTGCTGGGGAGTCCCAGTGTGACAGGCGCTGATGGGGGAGTCACAGTGTGACGGGCGTGCTGGGGGAGTCACAGGTGACAGGGCGTGCTGGCGGGAGTCACAGTGTGACAGGGCGGCTGAGGGGAGAGTCACAGTGTGACAGGGCACCGCTGGGGGAGTCACAGTGTGACAGGCGTGCGGGGAGTCAAGTGTGACAGGGGCCTGTGGGAGTCCAACAGTGTGACAGGGCGTCTGCTGGGGAAGGTGCACACTGTGACAGGGCGCTGATTTTTTTTTTGGGGAAGTACAGTGGGGGGCCCAGGGCGGCTGCTGGGAGTCAACAGTGTGGCAGGGCGCTGCGGGGGGAGTCACAGATGTGACAGGGCGCTGCTGGGGGAGTCACAGTGTGAAGGGCCACTGCTGGGGAGTCACAGTGTGAAAGGGCGTGATGGGGAGGGTTACGCTGTGTCACCCGGACAAGGGGAGAGACCCGAAACTGAGCGAAGGGTAACAATCGCACCCAAGCTACGGGGGACACGCCTGGAAAGTGGAAAAGAGGAGTCTGGAACGTCTGGCGAGTATAAATAAGTAAGGATACAGCAGACGAGAAGGGAGTCAGAGATAGGTGGTACCGAGAGCCTGGGGTTCGAGCCGGGGGTAGGTCAGAATCGCAAGCCGAGGTAAAGGGTCGGAGAGTTCAGAGGTCAGGGTACAAGCCAAGGTCGAAGTCCAGAGCGGGGTCCACAGCCAAGCCGGGTTCGGTACACAAAGGATCAACTAGGGAAGAAAAGAGACAAGAACTGAGACAGGCCACGACCGGGCGTAACCCACAGGTCACCCAACGTAGGCCAGCCAAAGAAGGAATGGTGCGCAGGTATAAATGAGAGCAGAGCCCAATGGAAGAAGAGGGGGAGGAGCGGCCCCAGGGAGGCATAGGATAGGTTGAGGGACGGGCCACAGCTGATTAGCTTGACGCGAGGCTTGTGGGCGGTGCACGCGCGTCAGACGTGTGTACCACGCGGGAGGAGGTGCGCACGACACGAGCTGGGGGCAGGAGCTCCTCCTGCGGTGAGGACAGAAAGGTCCGTGATTGCGTGCGCGCGCATCTGTGGCAAGCGCGGTGACCGGGAGGAAGAAGGAGGGTCCCACTCGTGGCAAGTGCAGTCGTGGAGCGGAGCAAGCGGGGGTAAGTGGCCATCGCCGGGGGGAACCATCTTGGGAGAGGTGTCCCCGAGCCTTACATTCCCCCCCCTTGGAGGAGCGCCTCAGGACGACTCCATATGGTTTTGGGGAACTAGAATGGAAGACTTTCGCAATCTGGTGGCAGGTATTTGGTGGTAGGGTACCCATATCTTTCGTTTCCGGACCGAATCCCTTCACTTAACCAGGTTACTAGCACCGAACCCCTGTTCGTACCTGGAATCCAGATAATAGACTGAATCTCAACTACTCTCCTGCCCCTTAAGCTCAGGACTGCGGCTTGTAGGGTCAACTCGGTTCCTGTGGAACGTGGACGTCTGGGACAGGTTTCGCAGTGTACACGTGGAACACGAGGGTATCTTCATGGATGGAGGAGGGTTCAACTAGCGAAATTGCCACAGGATTGATTCCGTTCCCTACTGAGAAGGGCCCAAGTACCTGAGAGCCAGCTTGTGGTAGAGTCTTCCAAGTTCCTAATGTTCTTGGGGAAGCCCATCCTTTACCCCTGGCTTGAAGACTGTGCCTGGCTGCGGTGAAGATCTGCCTGTCCCTTTTGTCCTGTGGTTGCCTTTCTCAAAGCCCTTGGATCTTTTCCAGGATTCCTGGATCTCCTTGATCGTTGATCGGGCCACCGCGGAACCCCGGAAGGAATGAGGGTGATGGGCAGGCTGACCTGTGTTAAACACCATAATTAGAGTAAAAAAGGGGATTTCACAGCGTGGAGCTTTGCTGTTTTTAAAAGATTATGAGGAGAACTCTGCCCACGAAGTTATCTACCCAATTAGTCCTTGGTCTGCCACGATGTAGCTCGAAGGTATTGCTCCAAGAGTCTGGTTCGTCGTCTCCAGCTTTGCCCCCCCATTAGTTGGGGATTATAGCCGAAGAAAAGTGGGAGGGTGATATCCACCCTGCGAGTCGAAGGCCGCCAAAATTTTTGAGCAAATTTGTACCTCAGCTCGGATACGATGGAAAGAGTAACCGTGAATGCGGAATATTTCCTAACAAAAACGTCTGCCAGGGTGGCGGAATTGGGAGGCCTTTTGGAGGGACAAAATGGCTCCTGCTTTTAGAAAAAAACGTCCACGACAACCAAAATGGTGTTCATCCCTTTAGAGGTTGGAATTTGCCACTACCAAAGTCTCATGGACAGATGACTCCATGGTCGTTCTTTCGGTATAGGGAGGGGTTGGTAGAAGACCGGTACGGCCATGTTAACGAATGGTCTTAACCTGGGCGCAGATTGGACAGTTTTTTAACGTACTAGGCCAATGTCCCTCAAACATGGTTGGCCACCAAAAGGTACGACCCAATGAGGGTCAAAGAATTCTGGATAAATGCCTGGAATTAACCGGCTGACCTAGAAAATGAACACCATCAGATATCTTAGTAGGAGCGTGGAGCTGCATACGAGCGGCCCCCGTACTGGGCACCTTAGGCCCCCTCGGAGTTAGATTGTGCTGCATGACGTGATCCAGGCATAGCCAAAAGAGTTGGCCGAAATTATAATATTTATAGAGTGTACGATTGTTCCATAGATAACGTTGTAATTGTCACCGAACAGAATGACGTAAGTAGCGTCAGCCGTGATTCTTTGAGCCAGGAATTTAGCATATGAGAGAATTAAATCTCAAAAAAGAAATAAAAGAGACCAATCGAGCCTGACCGTGCCCAAGGCCGATTTTATGATCATTAAAAATTGAACGGGGGCTCTCCGTTCTGACTCCAATGCAAAGATTGTTCTCCCTATTCCTGAAGGGCCCGTTATGGTTGTTTAATTGAAGCCATGAAGCTCCTGTTTCCGAAATTTCACGCTAGTAGTGGGTGTCTGGAAATCCAGACACCTGTGAACAAGGAGTTCCACACCGGTACCTTCGCTTGTATCACCTCACAACGGTACTACGAGTTGCGGCAGTTTTGTCCCCCTATCCCTTATGGCCGCCTGCACGTAATGAAACCACAAGACTGCGTGAGGGGAGTTCATGGGCCCTAGCTAGAGGCCTAATAGGGTAATCTGGCCTATGCAGGAGCTCCAAAGACACCTCACACACAACTAGCCTTCCTTGTCCCCAGCACCCGATCGGGTCGTTGTCCCAGATGCACAAATATATCCATTGCTAGGGAGGCAGGGGTTGCTGCAGTCCCTACTGGTCTGCTTGGCGGGCCATCACCTGGTACATTCCCCTATAAGTCTCATGGGAACGTTGTAGTCCCCCTAGCGTGCCTATCCTGCTAGGTGGCATGCCGCTGCAGCTTCTCTCTCTCTTGAACTGTCTCGACAATCCGCAACATGCAGGGCGCGCCGTAGCCTCTGCCTAGCCCGCCGCACAGCCACCAGACACCTGGCGCGCCCGCGCAACCACGTTCGGGGACCGTCCCCCGTCAGACTTCACGTTCCCAACCCAACCTCTGTAGCAGAGGTAAGCGGCGGGACCCTGCTATATGCGATCAAACCTCTCAGTGCTCACCATAAGGCTGCCTACGAGAATTGAAACTCGTCGGTTGAAAGAGCCATAATAAAGCGCCGTGCCTTCTCCATGCCTATGGAGGAATGACAACGTCAAAGAATGGTGAATTTCTGAACTGAGAGTGAAGCTTGTGTAATCTCTTACTCCAGTAAATGTGGAAGTTGTCTGGCCAGCAAAGATATGTTACACACCAAACTGAAGGAAGCTGCTGGTGTGATTCAATCTCAAGTATATCGGATTTCTACATCAACTTACCGAGCAAGCTTGTGCGCGTTTCTATAAGCGCCCCCGCAATGCCCATCCTCGTTACTGACGACCGATCCTTTCATCCACACAATCAGAAGAAGAACCGAATTTACGAATGAGAATGGCTAATAACATACAGTCATACACTTTGCCCCAGGTGTCCCAAGCCATATTCCCTCACAATGCGATAAGCCAACGACTTAGATTGGAGGCAGGAACTGGTTCGGTATTAACACCCTATCAGGTACAACAGACTAGATACTACCAAACTGAGATGCAAACGGAGTCATAGGGCATGGTTATAAAAACTCCACCCATCTAGAGAAACCTGTGAATATGGCATAAGCAGAACCCCATGCGTGGTCACCCTAAACTTAGGGGAGAAAGCCTTGACACTGAGCTTATAGGCCAAGATGTCCGATGCCCGCAAAATAGTGCTGGACCACATGGCCCATAGAGGGCCAGGATTGCTGCAACTGAGCTGGGACAAGCGATCCGGAGACACCGGCACGCTGCATGTCAGAATGGGAGATGGGAAAAAAAATCGCAGACTCAACTACCAAAGAAGCTGAACTCAAGCTGCATTGAGGGGAAAAGGAAGTGCAGATAGGGCAGCTTCAGAGCGGAAGAAACTAAATGGCATAGTCTTGAATATCTTTAAGTGATACCATGTTAACGGCTCAAGGTCTAGGATGTAGAAATAGATCTGGACATCAGACTAATTCAAAGTAAGCTGACCCCAGAGGCTTTGCAAGCCTGGAGCAAGGGTTACAAGGCATGGACGATTTAGTGCTAAATTGAGTCCATGAAAAGATGGCGAGTAGAAAGCTATTGCGGAACGCTTCTGCGACTGTCGTCCATACAGTCTGCCTACAAGAAAGGAGCCCGACACGGGAAACAATCATGACCAAGCGGTCAGAAAGAAAAGCTGTACTTGGAAAAAGTCCTCCTTGAGCACTGAGTGCTGATCTCGAGACACCTTCATGAGGAGACCCTAATAAGAGAGGGAGAAAGGGTCCCAATTCCAGCGGAAAACTGAGGGTTTCTACCTCCATCCACTCTCATTCGAGCCGCATGGTATCATATCTAGTGGAATGGAAGGAGGCTTTGGACTCGTGTAGGCGCCGAACTTCCCCACAAAACAAGGGAGGTAGAAACAGGGACGATTATCCCTGTTTTAAATAAGCAGCCTCAAGCTCGAAAATCCAGCAGAGAGAGTTAATTGCGCCACTCAATTAATTATTCTCCACCTGGAACTATGAGAGCTCTGTAAGAGCCTGATTGAGTAAACAGGGAGAGTTTACCTTAGCTCAATTTGGCTGCACAGAAGGAGACAGGCAGCCTACACACACACGCACTGTCAGGAACACAAAGGCTTGTGCTGAGATCAAGTACACCCAGACACCTATAGTTCCTGGACTGACATTGAGGGCCACCTCTTCAGGCATTGTGTAAGTGCTCGGTGAGCCACGCCGCCCTCAACGGTCCCCGCTCACCTTGTTCCAGGCGCCCAGCACTTCCCCGTCCCCAACTCATGCCTCCGCAGGGTCTCTCCTGCCCCCACCCCCCCACCTCCCCCATCAACCGTCACGACTCCTGGCGCGCACCCGCTCCAGCCTCTGGAAAGGCACAACATCTCGGACGGCGGGCACGGCGCAATCAGGCGCGCACGGACGCCAACACGCCCTCTCAATCTCCAACCCGGAGTCTACATTGAAACCTGCCATCCGTCAACAGGCCTACCTACCTATAGATACACACCTCACACTGCTGTTATGCGCATTGGACTCTCTTCACTACATATGCTCATCTGTGCCACGGGCATTCGGCTGAGCATTAAACACACTTGGTTCTAATCACTCTATGCCGCTCCCATTCCATGTCTTTTTGTAGTGCTCTTCTGATGTACCGTACCCGGCTTCCATATCGACTACCACGAAATACTCCTGGCACCTGACCTTGGTACGGCAAACGACCACCTGCTCTCTCCTCACCGTATCTTGCTACGGCAACGACCCATCCCGACTCTTTCTGCACCGATAGTGGCTACTGTAATACAACTTTCGTCGCCCGCCCACCCCCCCCCTCTCCTACCCCGGAGACTGCACAGTTACCATTCAACTACCGTACCCTCTCTACCACAGCCGTGGCTTATCCAAGACCAACCTCAATCAAGAGTGGCCCCGTATCTGTGGGTGGGTCATATCTTTCCCACCAGTCAGCACAGTGGTCCCGCCTCGTTGTGGTGAGGCACAGAGTGACATAGTCCTGAAGATTTGGGGGTGATAGGCTCGGTAATGGGAATAGCTCCAGTCCTGCAGATAAGGGTCTGGGGAGGAACAGTTATAGCCCTTACACACGGGATAGGGGTTTGTTAATTTTTTGTTTTTGTTTGTTTGTCTGGACTAAAGGAACTGGCTCAATAACGCCAAGATATATTTCACCCTAATCGGTTCTCATTATATGAACCTCTGCGCACGTCTCTTACAGAACCCAATATTATTCCTTCTGTTTCCTTGGTGCCCGGGTCACAGGATGCAGAGAGAGTCTTAATTCAATTCCTCAGTGATGTGTGTGGAGGGGGCTGGGGCATTGGTAGTCTTGGGGGGCTACTGGAATAGAGCGAAGTGCAGGCCGATTGATATGCACTTGTTAAACTGTTTGGTTAGGGGTTTCAGTACGGGAATAGCAGGAGACTGTACAGATTAGGTATGTGTTGCGAATACAGACCTGTGGTGTGAGGGGTTTCGTACTGGAATAGCGGAGATGCTTTACAGAATAGGTATGTGGTGAGTGTCACCCTGTGCTAGTGAGGGGTTCAGTACTGGAATAGCAGAGACTGCTACAGATTAGGTATGTGGTGCAGTGTCAGACCTGTGTGTGAGGGGTTTCCAGTACATGGATAGCAAGAGACTGCACAGATATGATGGGGTGGTGCAGTGTGCAGACCGGTTTGTGAGGGGTTCAGTACTGGAATAAGCAGAACTGCTAAGATTTAGGTTGTGGTGAACAGGTGTCAGACCTGTGTGTGAGGGGTTCAGTACTGGAATAGCAGAGACTGCGACAGATTAGGTGTGTGGTGCAGTGCAAGACTGTTGTGAGGTTTGTTACTGGAATATTACGGACTCTTGCTACAGATCTAGTGTGTGGTGCAGTGTCAGACCTGTGTGTGAGGCGGGTCAGGTACTGGAATAGCAGAGTACTGCGACAGTATTAGGGTATGTGGTGCAGTTGTCAGACGTGTGTGAGGGTGTTCAGTCTGGATAGGCAGAGAGCTCACGATTAGGTGTGTGCGGTGCAGTGTCAGACCTTTGTGTGGGGGTTAGTACTTGGAATAGCAGAGACTGCGACAGATTAGGTATGTGGTACAAGTGTTCAGACCTGTGTTGGAGGTTCAGTACTGGAATAGCAGAGACTGCGACAGATTAGGTGTGGTGGTCTTCAAGTCAGTGATACATTTTCCTGTGGTTGCTGTACCACATACTTGGTGCTGAATCGTTTATAAGTGACACACTAACATCCTGTCGTCATAAACAGGACGATGTCCCCAAGGCAGGGAAGGTGAGGGGCCGGGGGAGGCACCGCAGAGAAACAAGTCAAATTCAAGAAGGAAGTGCTAAAAACAGGAACAACCAAAAAGAAATGTCGTGGCGACAAGACAGCGAGAGGGGTTAGAGGGAGAGGCTCTGAGGGGCCGCGTGAGGAAGGGGGGGTGTGAACATTGAGGAAGGGGTTCGGAACAGTGGGTTAGGGGGTGGCCAGTATAGAAAATGGGGGAATCAGTGAGGGAGGGTAATGAGCAGTGTGAATTGGGGGAACAACTTAGGTAGTAGACAACGGGGCGTTAACGGTAAGCAGTGGGGGAGAGGGGGGACAGCGCTTACGCACCAATGTGGAGAAGGAAGAAACTTTGCTGGTATGTGCCGAGAAAAACCGTGCCAGAGAGAGGCCGAAGGTCAGGTGAGATGGGTGGGGGCGCTGGGAGTGCAGAGATGAATGGGTGGGGACGTGGGAGTGCAGAGACAGGTGGGGGTGCTAGGATGCAGAGATGGATGGGGCACTGGGAGTGGCAGAGACAGGTGGGTGGGGGCCAAGGGGAGTGCAGAATGGTGGGTTGGGTACCGGATGGCAGAACACGGTAGGTTTGGGGGCGAACTGGGATTGCAGTAAGGGCGGTGAGTGTGCGCGGTGAGTGCAGACAGACGGTGAGTGGGGGCGCTCGGAGTGCAACGAGGGGTGGGTGGGGGCACAGAGTGCAGAGACAGGGCTTCATAAGACGCTCTGCTTCCTGTCCGTGTACTAAGGCATTTTTTCAGTAAGCTGATATCGGCCAAACCCATGTGCCTATCGCATTAAGTCCGCGACATCTGTGTCTAATTAAGCATCAGCTCATTTTTAAACCCCTTTGCTGTCAGCACACGTCAGCAGTGTACTGCTGCATTGGAGTGGAGGGGTTAAGCCCAGAGAGATGAATGTATACGTGCTCACCGTGTGTATACGCTGGTCACAGAGGGATCAGGAAATGCTGCGTTAGAGATGGCTGGCCTGCCTGGTTGGCACTGGCCTGCATTCTCCTCGATTGGTTGATTTATCTTGCATTTACAACGGACTGAATGTAGGAGAGTTTGACTCCTGAACAATTGTTCCACATAGAGGAGTGATATTACTTGTAATTCCATGTTGATTTCACGCGTTGAAGAAGGCGTCGGAAATGTTAGAAAGTGATTAGGCAGGAAATGTCTAAAGAGATTTATGCGCAGATTCTGACTGCATTAACCTCTTTAGTACCAGGGGGGCAGGCCAAACTGTGGGATGTATCTATATAAAGCAAAGCGGCATGGACGAAACTCCCCATTGACTTTGGCAGAATAGAATAATTTATTTTTTTATTATAAAATGTGTTACCATGGAAGATGGAAAGGAGGGCCGGATACTTGTGAACCTTGGGACATGAACAGTCTTTTGGAGTCAGATCTCAGGTGATAAGTGCTGCATGTGGGTAGGGGTGAGGAGCTTGTTCAGATAGGCAGTAGCTTGCCCAGAAAAATATTGGAAGGCCAAGCAGGAAAGGTGAACTTTGCGGCCTAGACTCAAGTGATCACGAATGTAGTTCTTTTGAGCATTTCGCAGTTTTTTTGTGTTGCATTGGAGAACACAAAGCAGCAATTGAATTGTAGAGGGTATCAAGTTGCTAAGGTGGGTTTGGTGGTGCCGAGCCATATACCTGTCCCCATCTATCTATATATATAAAAATGAAAATGTTTGTTGTTAGTAGATGTGGGGATTCTCATTAGCGTTGGTTCTGATCTGGAGCTCAGTCACTGGAAGCTTTAAAAATGTAACCTTGATCCCAAATACCGTTGTTACAAAGTCTTGTAGATGTTTAAAACAGATTGTTTCGGGAAATCCAGTTTTCAAGTCCAAAAGTTAGATGGAAGTATGTGTTCAAGGTCGGAGAGGAGAGAGCTGGTGCATACAAGGCACTTGGCGCTCTTACATCCAATCTCACCTTCCCTTCACGCTCACTCTACGCGCGCACGTACGCGTACGGCCGCCAGCTTTAGGCACGTTTTATAGTGCGGATGGTGTGCTAATGCGCGTTGAGCACTACAGGGCTGTGTGTTGAGCGACAGGTGGGTGTGGTTAAGACGTCACACCCGGCTTCACACACCGCCACAGCCTGCACAGTTTTGAAACAGATTCAAACCTGCTGCCGCAGCAAAGGAGAGGAGCGCCTTGTTACACAGGGCCGCCCAGTTGAGTTGTGCCGTGCGTGCATTCTCGCTGTGGGAACGCCGCAACAAAAGCGCTCTGTGTGCTTCCGAGGCAGGGTGAGTTGCGCTCCTCCTGCCCCCGGGAACCCTCCCAGACTTTTCCAGCCGCGCTGCGATTGGCCTGGCAGAGTCCGTGGCGCAGCAGCGGCGCGAATATAAATGTTCACATCTTTGCTGTACTCTTGCCGCCCGCCGCTCGCTTCACAGGGCCGTCGCGCGCGGCCGAAGTATAGCAGGCCAGGACACAGACATTATAAGAGCCGCGCGACGCACTATATTACAGGGCCTTAGGCTTGTGTCATCCGCAGACACGCCCCATTCATTGAAGGGGAGTTAGACACGCTGCAGTTAGCACTGCTTGTGGATCTGGCCCGTAATGGTCAGGACTTTGTTCCCTTGAATCATTAGAGGCTCATTGTACAGCAGGGTGGCAGTACCTGTGTGACCAGCAGGTGGACTGGGGCTCCCTGAGTGGTTGCCACAGGCGAAGCAGGCAGTGCTTGTAGTCACCTGTGTGCGGGTCCTCACGGTCCCAGGACACAGTGCCTGCAAAACACTTCCTGGTTGGGAAAGCCGGTGTGGCGAGCTGGGAAGTGTCAGTGTGTGGCGAGTCTGGGGGAAGTGTCAGTGTGTGGCATTGTGTGGCGAGCTGGGAAGTGTCAGTGTGGGCGAGCTGGAAGTGTCAGTGTGTGGCATGTGTGGCGAGCTGGGAAGTGTCGTGTGTGTGGCGAGCTGGAAGTGACAGTGTGTGGCATTGTGTGGTGAGCTGGGAAGTGTCAGTGTGTGGCATTGTTGGGTGAGCTGAGAAGTGTCAGTGTGTGGCATTGTGGTGGCGAGGGGAAGTGAACAGGGTGTGGCATGTGTGGTGAGCTGGGAAAGTGTCAGTGTGTGGCGAGCTGGGAAGTGGACAGTGTGTGGCATTGTGTGGCGAGCTGGGAAGTGTCAGTGTGTGGCGAGTGGGAAGTGTCAGTGTGTGGCATTGTGTGGTGTGAGCTGGGAAGTGTCAGTGTTGTGGGCGAGCTGGGAAGTGTCAGTGTGGCATTGTGTGGTGAGCTGGGAAGTGTCAGTGTGTGGCGAGTGGGAAGTGTCAGTGTGTGGCATTGTGTGGTGAGCTGGGAAGTGTCAGTGTGTGGCGAGCTGGGAGGAAGTGTCAGTGTGGCATTGTGTGGTGAGCTGAGGAATGTCAGTGTGTGGCATTTGTGTGGTGAGCTGGAAGTGTCAGTGTGTGGGAGCTGGGAAGTGTCAGTGGGTGGCATTGTGTGGTGAGCTGGGAAGTGACAGTGTGTGGCATGTGGGTGAGCTGGGAAGTGTCAGTGTGTGGCATTGTGTGGTGAGCTGGGACAAGTGTCAGTGTGTGGCATTGTGTGGTGAGCTGGGGGGAAAGTGTGTGTGCGGCATGTGTGGTGAGCGGGAAGGTCAGTGTGTGGCTGGTGGTGAGCTGGGAAGTGACAGTGTGGGGGAGCTGGGTGAGTGGGGCATTGTGTGGAGCTGGAAGTGACAGGTGAGCACAGTGTGTGCGAGTGGGAAGTGCATGTGGGCATGTGTGGCGAGCTGGAAGTGAAGTCGGAGAACGTGTGTGGTGAGCTGAGGAAGTAATAGTGTGACACAGCGATGACAGCAAGACAGTTGTGTATGTGTGACTCGGGTGGAGGAGCTGTATGTATGTGGTGTGTGTTCTGAGTTCTGTTTGTTAGTATCCCAGCCGTGTCTCGCTGGCTTAAAACTGTGTGCTTTTGTTATAGGCACAAGTGAGTGACATTATGCAGTATATATATTGGTTACCTCAGGTGTAGTAAGAGGAGTATCTGTGTTATAGGTTACCTCAGAGGGGAGTGGCAGTAGTGGGTTTTGTTGTATAGGGTTACTTCAGAGAGGCATTAGGGGGTGTATTTGTGTATAGGGTTACTTCGAGGGGCAGTAAGGGGTGGGGGTATTTGTGTATAGGGGTACCTCAGAGGAAAAACCATAGTGCATGTGCGTTTATAAAGGGTTGCCTGACGGTACATGGAAATTCCAATACACCTAAGTAATAGGGAACAGAAACAATGTGAGACGCAAAAGCAGTGGTCGTGTGTGTGTGTGTACGCACTGTGAGTAGACGCATGGATACAGCAGTGTTTATATGGACTTAGCAATGCCATATCACTGCTCTGTGTCTATAGTGCTGTGAAGTATACTGTGGTGGGAGTAGCGTTGTAGGAGATGTGGGTATAGTGTTTGCAATGATTATGCACTGCCTGTCTATGATGCAGCTCTGTGCTGGGGGTACATCGATAGGACGGTAACTATCTCTGTGGTGCATGTCGTTTTTGGAGCATGGCTTGAGGTAGGATGTGCTGTGTGGGGGAATGGACGGAGATGGAGACAGGAACCCGAAAACACACAAGCTCAGCTACCTCCAGTGGCTGGACAGAACCCCCGAATCTACAGAGCTGTGATCAGCCGGAGACACAGCGTCAAGGTGTTCAGTTGTCTCCCCTTTCAGACGCAGGTGAGGGGGGGGTGCAGGGATGGTGAGGGTAAGCGGGGGCTCCTGGAGCTGAATCAAACGGTTCGATCCGTAGACAACCCCTACTTTCAAACCTATTTAAAACATACTGTCCTGGAATGCCTCCTTTCAATGTGCAGTGATCTCCTGGAAATCCCAGCTGACTTATCCTATGTATACATATTATAACTGTGGTAGGCTTTCATAAGCTTTATCATTTAACATAACAGTAGAACAAGTAACCAATTTTTCAATTATTTCATGGGTATTGAGAGTAAAACCTAGTTTTTGTTCAGGAAGCCGCTGGTGACCTCCGGGGAGTGTTTCCGCAGGACACCATGTGTAATAAAACCACCATCTAGGGGAACGCAAGAAGTGGCCCTTCCCACGACGCCAGTTGCTACATATAACCACTTCCCATTTCATTAACTGAAACCGAGTCAAATAAAAGCCAGGTGTGTAAACGCATTACCACTGCTCTGACCATACAAAGTAAAACGTCCACGTGTGTATTGTATAGAAGCATGGGACTGTTTTAACATTGAGCCTCCCCTTCTATTTTCCTAATTTAAATATACAATGCACCATTAACGATTGTTTAACAAATGTGGATTCCTCCTTAGAAAGCATTGTCCTGATACCGGAGTTGGGTGCAGTACCACTGCTTTTTGTTCGTTTAGTTTTAACTGTGTAGCGCAAAAGAGACGATTACCGAATTATAATACAATTAGTGTAACAAGCCTAAGATCGGATCAGGTTGCATACTGTGGGCTACAGTGAGGAGGATTGGGGGGAAAAGGCATTTGTCTGTCGAGTTAACCTTTTAATTTCGTTAACTACATGCTCATACTGCACTTGTATGATCCAGAGCAAACAAAAAACCCAGGACCATATTATACCAAGATCGCTCATAAGGGAAACATTTTCCTTCTTAATCCAGGTATTGGAAATCAGATTACTCCCTGGATCACATCCTTCCCATGTTTTACTTTTGGTATATCCCTGTATACCTTTCCTTTCTAAACTGATGTCCTATCATTTCTTAGACAAATCTATGTATCTGCCATCACAGTCTCTATGAGTAATGAATTTGCATTGTAACGCCCATTGTAAAGAACCCTTTTCCTTGTTGCTGGTGAAATCTCCTTTCCTCCCACCTAAAGTGTAATGACCTAGGTGTCCTTTGTACTGCCCTAGGGATGAACATTCCTTGAAAGTTCTATGTATTGACCTTGAATATATTGGGAATTAGTCCCCTTTACAACGCCTCTCTCACCTTATTGGATAGCCTTCCAGAAAAGTCTGACCTTCCGTTTCTTTATTGACTTGGTGGTGTCTCGGCACTGTCTCCAGTTTTCAAATGTCTTTTTTTATTTTGATGGCGCGGTGCCCAAAGCTGTACAGCATGCTCCATGTGTGGTCGTAACTAAGGATTTATTACAGAGGCCAAGTGATCTGTCGACCCTTCTACCCTACCCGTTTATGCAGATAATACCCTATTTAGCTTTTTCACCTTCTGCCTGACATTGAGCACTATTGCTAAGAAGCGCGCGTCTCCAAGGGCTCCTAAATCCTCCAAAAAGGAATAGTAAAAAGACAAGCAGTCACTGCTCTAATGCACAACAACCCTATTAGTGTGTGCAGATATGAAATGGTGTTCACTTTAAAACAAATTGTGATAATAAGTGATTAAAATATAGGTGTGTAAAACAATAACACAAAATAGAAGCCTGTGTTCAGCAGCAACTATTCATATAATCCAGTATTAACTGCAAATAGTACTAATAAGTTTAAGAGTACAGCCAGTCCCTCCGTATAGGTAAGTTTCCAGATTGTTGGGTAGGATGAGTTGGCCTCAGCATGTTGCCATACCTCAGTGGATATAATTTGAGGAGAATAGGCATAAGCTACCTATTGCAGTTAGGGTTTCAGATGTCCAGTATTGAACCGGACGTCTGTCTTTGGACACTCTGTCCAGTATAAATGAGAAATATTACTGGACATGTATGTGTATCCTGGTATACACTCTTGGGCGTAGCAAACCTGACCGCTGGGGGGCTGTGGGATTTCACCTGAATAGGAGAGGGCTGTTGCTGTGGGCTGGGCAGCTTATTCCATGCAGGAAGTGTCATGAGCCTGAGGGTGGGCCAAGGAAGAGGAGGAGGAACAGCATGGAGCAGAGAGAGGGTGGGTGTGTGTCGCCACCTTTCACCATATTTTGAAGAAGAAGCCACCTGACAACCCTAATAGCAATAGTGATTAGCTGACTTAATATAGTGTATAAGTCATTAGTTTCACCTTGATATGCTATATCTCTGTGTCTGGAAAGTAGCTCGTTAGCAGTAACCTCATTCTGATAACGGAGAAAGACTGCCATTTAGACCACTATGGCTACTTTTAAGATTTCTCTCTATAAATACATAGTATTCCCTTTTTCAACATTGTCTGATAGTTGGCTGCTTCTATCTGTAACCTTAGGCATGTATTATGGGAACGCGCGCACAGCTCGACGTGCGCGCACGTTTTGTGTTTACAGCACAAGCTATGATGGTGTGCCAGGAGGCGTGGCCATGACGTCATAAGGCAGGCCTCCCCTGTGATTGGCTCACAGTGGCAACGGCAGCCGCTCGAAAAGACACATTTCTTTGTATTTCCACAAGCTGCCGCGGCCAACGCTGTCTGCTTGCGCACGCGTCGGCAGGATGGACACGGTCATAGGAAGACGGGTATCTTCATTGTGTAGCGCGCCGCCGCTTAATATAAACAAGCCTTAGGCCGCGTTAATAGTTGCCGCGCACTATGACGTCACGCTGGTTGACGCTCGCACAAAAACATGGGCTGTAGGTGTTGGCGAGGCAGGAGATGGCGTCACCAGGCTGGTTCGCCCTCAATGGGCTGAACCGCTCATGTGACGCGGCCGTCGGTAAAAAAATAAATTCAGTTGTATTTTCAAAAATCGCTTGCGCGTCGCTCGGCAGCGCTGTCGTGCGTACTATGGACGGCCTCATTGAGGACCACCACATATGTATTCGCGGTGCATGTGGCCACTAATCGCGGCCTTGCGTGGGTATAAGGGAGGAACAGGATAGGAGTAGGAGTAATACTCTGACAGAGTAAGAGTTGAGATGACTATATCCCCCCATTTAGTAGCAGGCTGACCGGATCGCCCTCCACATTGGGAACGGATGGTACTCCGCTTGTGATCGGAGGCGCCAGCGTTCCCCCTCTGCTGCTACTGCTCTGCTCACACAGGCGACGTCTGACGCCAAGACCCGACGTACCGTTCACGTAACTAAGGACGTTCTTCAAGGGACCCACTATGGCATAGGGTGGTGACTAACACGTTCGTCTCTAATGTAAATACCTTGTTCAAACCTTCATAGTTCAGACTCCCTTCCAGCTTTAATTTCATACTTGATCCGTTACACACTTTAACCCAAACTGCACTTTGTTTAAAAGGCTCACACGTGTCGCAAACTCCAGCGGGTCAACAAACCTCCGTGTAAATTACACAATCGGGTGTGTCAGAAGAGAGCGAATACGTCACGCTCACAGCCTACAAACGCCTACACCCAGTCAATCAAAATAAGTGAACCCACCTTCCGTGCACTTAGACACTAGGAAAGGAAATCCCTGCCCGACGGAGAGCTTACAATCTAAGTGCTATGTTGGAGAGAGTTACAGGAGGTAATAAGGGAGTAGATGGCAGTGCTTGGTCACAAAGGTGGTAGAAGGGACTCTGTGTGTGGGACACTGGCCATGAGTCCAGGTATTGGGATGTTTCATTCAACAGACTGTGTTTTTTTTAGGTTTGAACTTTAAAGGTAGGAAGAGAGGGTGCTTGGTTGGTATACTGAGTGTGAGGGAGTTCCACAGGTTAAGGGGCAGTGAGGGGGAAGGGTTATAAGCGAGAGAGAGCAGTAAAGGTGGAAAGGAGACATTGTTATGGGCAGAGCGCTGGAGATGAGCGAGTGCGTAACCAGAGATACAGAGGACTGATATGTAGGGAGGACGATGAGGGGGAGCCTTGAAGGTAAGGAGGAGAAACTTGTAGGTGATCCAAACTTGTGTGAAGCCAGGAGAGGGGGATTTAAGGAGGAGAGGAACCAGGGACTGTTTCGGGAGGAAGTGAAGGATTCCAGCAGCAGAGTTTGGATAGATTGCAGAGGAGAACGTTTTGAGGCAGGGGGGCTTGAAGGTAGACTGGAAGAAATCGGAGCACACCAACGTTTGGCAGTAAAGTCACAGAGGAAAGGCGTACCTTGGCAATGTTACGGAGGGAGATATTCATCGCCGGCGCCGGTGTGAATGGAGGAGAGGGAGGCAGAAATGTCACACTAAGGGCAACATGCTTTGGTGACAGAATAGATGGAGCTTCGGTTTGCTGTAATGGGTAATGGGTAATGGGGTCATTGGCCAGGTTAAGGAAATATGAGATGCTATGGTTGGAAACTTTGTTTAAAAATAAACAAAGGGTTTTGATACCTGTCACGTGAGTATGTTCGGTCGTACCGTCCAGTGAGTAGTGTGCTCAGGGCTGGACCTTGCCACTGTGAGTATGTGCTCAGCGGCTCTGAGACCTTGCAATTCTGGTTTGATGGATGTGCTCAGGGCTGGTACCTTGCACTGGGAGAGTGCTCAGGGCTGGTATTCCACTGTGAGGATGTGCTCAGGCCGGGCTGGTACCCTTGCCACGTGAGGATGTGCTCAGGGCGGATGGGTACCTTGCCACTGTGAGTATGTGCTCAGGGCTCGGGTACTTGCCACTGTGAGGATTGTCAGGGCCGGCTGGTACCTTGCCACTGTGAGGATGGGGGGGGGGGTGGGGGGGGGGGCGGCTGCAGGCCGGCCCGTCTCTGAGGGTGCGGGCGCGGAGCCGGCGAGGGGGTCGGATGGCTGGGCTGGCCCGTGCGGCTCGGAGCGACCGCCCAGGGTCGAGAGTCGGCCCTGGACGGACGTGCTCGCGCCATGGAGTGCGCGCTCGTGGCCGCGCCCCAGTGGAGGCGTCGCAGCGTCACCACGGCGGCACCCTCGACGCGCATCGTGGGCCGAGCGGGGTCCCTGCAGTCTCCGGCGTCATCGGGGGCGCCCCCGGGGTGAGCCGGCGCTGTCCTGACGCCGCTGCTCGAGCGGTGCGGACAGGGCGCTGGGGTGGCCGGGCGCCGCAGCGCCACCGGCCGGGGGCGGCGGTCGTGCAGGGCGCCGGGAGGGGGCGGGCACTGGGGCGGGTGCTGGTCGACCCCCCCGGGCGAGCGCCTCCACGCGCCCGCGCCGATGGGGCGCTTGGATCTGGTAGCGAGCGGGCCGCGAGGGGGCGGGCTTAGGGGTGGCCGCGGTCGGGCGCGCCGGGGCGTGCGGCGGGGGCCAGGGGGTGTAAAATGCCCCCCGCTCGAGGGGCGCACCGTCCCCTTTCCTTCTCCGGTCCGGACCCCGCAGGGGGAGGGGGTGGCGGGGGTGGGGGGGGGGGGGCGGGGGGGGGTGGTGGCGTAGCCCCTGCCTCGGGGGAGCCGGGGACAGGGGTCGGCAACCCCGGGGCGATTCCCGACGGGGCGGGGGGGCTGGCGGAGCCCTAGGGGGAGGAGTCTGAGTGGGCGCGGCCGCGGCGCCTACGGGGCGCGGGGGACACCGGGAGGGCACCGGGGGTAGGCGCTGCCCCAGGGTCGGCGTGGGGGCGCCGGATGGCGTTGGGTGTCGCGCGCGGCGCAGCCAGCGCCTGGCACTGGTGTGCGGCCGCCCGCCTACCATCCGGGGAACCAATGAGTGACAAACCGTAGCCTGTGGCCTCCGGAGAGCCGCCTTGGGCCCTAGGGGCGCGTGGTCGCGGCGGTCCGCTGCCCACCCCGGCGAGCGCACGGCGCCGGGACAGTGGCGCCCGTTGTGTTTGTACAGGCGCTTGCTCGCAGCTTAGGGGGGTTGGGCCGAAGCCCGCCCTGCGATCCTGGCGGCTGGAACGGGGGGGCTGAGCGGGGGCCTAAGAGACGGACAACTGTACGCCCGAACGCCGGACCGAGCGCCTTGGCCGGCCACCCGGTGGGCCGGGAGGCCGAGCGGCGAGCGGTAGGGCAAAGAGGGCGCGGCGCACGGCCCCCGCGAGGGGGGGCCGAGCCCCGACCGGCGTCGGGAGGGACCCTGTCCCCTCCGCTTACGCGGGTGCAGCGGCGGGGCGCGCGCCCGCAGAACGCGCAAGCACCCTGGAGCTGCCCCTGTGGGCTGGGGGGGGCCCGGTTGGTGGGTGCGCGGTATCGGGGTGCGGTCGGGGTGCCTTGCTGGGCGGACGCTGCCCATGGGGCGGGCGTGGGGAAGGTGGGCCGCGCCGACGTCCCGCCCCTAGGCGCGCGCGCATCGGGCGGACCGACAGGGGTGGCAGCGGCTCCGCGGCGGCGGCGCGGCGCACAGCATTCCGGTCGGGTTCGAGCCGACCGGGAGAGCCACGCCTTGCTAGGGGAAGAGCCGTCGGCGCGGGACTGCTCTGGGGGCGTAGCGCCCTGCCGCCGCCCCTTCGGCGGCGGGCGGGCCCTTAAGGTCCTTGAGGTGGGGGCCGTGGGCGGGCGGCGAGCGCAGCGGCGCCCGACCCGGTCGAGGTTGGGCGGATGGCGGGGGCCGGGCGGGGAGCCGGGAAGGGGGGCGGGTCGCGAGGGGCAGTCCCGGGGGAGGGCCGGGACGCTGGTGGTGCTCATGTTCGAGTAGGGGGGTGGGGGGGCGGGGGGTAGCCCCCGGCAGGGGCCCCGCCTGGGTTCTCGGGCGCAGTTGTGCCGGGGGCTCGGGCTAGGTCGCGAGCCTGCACTTGGGTACGGCGGCGGGGAGCGGGCCACGGGCCGGGGAGGGGGAGTCTTAGGCTTCGCTGGCCGCGGGGGAGAACCGTTCCTGGAGGGGTCGGAAACGCGGCTCGGGGCGGCGAGGTGGATGGGCGGGGTCGCGGGGCCCGTCCGTTGGGGGGGTCAGTCCCCTACGCTGGGGGGCGGGGCGGGGGGAGGGGGGGTTCGGCACCGGCGGGCCCCTGTGGCGTGCAGTGGGTGGGTCGGGAGGACGGAGGGGGTGGCTGGAGGGCGACGTGGTTTTGTCGGGCGGAGGTTGTTCGTCGGGGTGACGGTGGGGGGGGGGCGGGTGCGACGGCGTGCCGGGGGGGGAGGGAGGGGGCGTCCGTTCCGTGGGGGGCGAGGGGCGGGGGGACTTGTGTCCGGGGGCGTTTGGGGCAGATCCGTGTCGGTGCGGGCCGGGGGGGGGCGGTGGGGAGCACAAGGGCGGTCCTGTCGGGGCGGAGCGGGGTGGGGTGGTGTGTCGTGTGCGGGGGGGGGGCGTGGGTCTGGGTGGGGGCACCCGGCCGGCCGCGCGGGGCGCTGGGGGGGCTGTGTGTGGGGGGCGGGTTGGATGGCGGGGGGGGGAGGGGGGGCCGGGGGGGGGCGGGGTGGGGGCCGGGCAGGATCTGGGGGGGGGGGGGGGGGTGCGGGGGGGGGGGGGGAGGGGGCGGGGGGGGGCCGGGGTCGGGGCTGGGTGCGGGGCGGGTGGGGGGGGGGGGGGGGGGGGCGGGGGGGTGTGGGGCGGGGGTGGGGAGGGTGTGATAAGGGCTGGGTAACATTGCCACATCGTGAGGATGCGCTCAGGGACGGGCTGGTACTGCATCGTGAGGATGTGTCAGGACGGCGCTGGTACATTGCACTGTGAGGAGATGACATCAGGGATGGTTAACTTTGCCACTGTGAGGGATTGCGCTCAGGGCCGGGCTGGTACCTTGCTACATGTGAGGTAGGATTGCTAAGGGCTGGGTAACCGTTGCCACTGTGAGTGTGCTCAGGGCCAGGATCGGTACTTGCCCGACTGTAGGGAAAGGTGTGCACTAGTGCGCCGGGCAAGGATGGCGTCACCACTAAGATCTCGGCCAGCTGGCCTGCATGGAGATGTGATCACGTGGCCGGGATCGGTTACCTGCCACTGTAGGAGCGCTCAGGGCCTGGTACATTTGCACTGTGAGGATGTGCTCAGGCTGGTACCTTGCCACTGTGAGGATGTTTCAGGTGGTACCTTGACCCAGGTGAGGATGTGGTCAGGGCCGGGCTGGGTACCTGGCACTGTGAGGATTTGCCTCAGGGCTGGTACATTGCGCACTGTGAGGATCTGCCTCAGGGAGGGGCGAGTACCTGCACTGGAGGGATGTGCTCAGGCTGAGTACCCTTGCCTGGAGGATGTGCTCAGGGTCTGGTAACCGCACTGTGAGGATGTGCTCTCAGGCTGAGGTACCCTTGCCACTGTGAGTAGGTGTCAGGGTTGGTACCTTGCCACTGTTGATATGTGTGCTCAACGGTGGTACCCTACCACTTGAGGATGTGCAAGGGCGCTGGGCTGGTCCTTGATGCATCATTCCTGGTGTTTTGAACTGGACGGGTACGCGATGTGCGTTAGGAAATCTCACCCCACGGGGGGTGCCGTGTGCGTGTGTTAAAAGAAGGGTGATGGGTATACATGATGTAGTGCTGAATCTTTGTGGCTCTGTCTCGCAGACTCCTTGTTATCAATAAGACCAGGAATCGCCTCCCATACAACGCACCTTCCAGCTCACACTTGTCACACGAGGCTTGGGATCTCATGTATTTCCTCTCATTTTTTTACGGTTTTTTCTTACACACTTGTAGACATTCGAGGCACGGCACGTGTTCTGTGCACATGTGCCGTGGGCGTGTTTGCAAGGGGTCGTAAACCCCCGGGTGGGGGAGTGATCTGGATACTTCTTGCATGGGTTACAAACCAAAACAAGGAGTAACTGTTACATTTGATAAGTGGGTGGTTTTTTTGGCCTCCCATCCTCACAGGCCGGCATTCGTAAAAACCTTCCAGATGGAGTACAACCCCAACCCCCCCCCCATGTTCTGTCTCGGGTGTTTCCAATAGTTTTATCCTTGCAACTTTGCTGGGAGGCTGACCACTACCTTTACACTTTCCATTCCCCAACTTCCCAGGTGACCCTCTGGTTGTAAAAATGTTATGTATTTAATTTATAGCGCTAGTAATGTACACAGCGCTCACAGCAGTAATCACGTGACAATCGTTATTAAATAACATAATACAAAATAACAATAACGGGGGAGAAGTGTTTAAGACCATAAAAGAACATTTAGGGAAAAGGAGCGTCCCTGCCGAAGAGCTTTACAATCCAAATTGGAGAATGAAATGTAGTTGCCATCCAGCAGCCGTGTTTAAAAGTATGAACATTGTTTCAAATGTCCCGCGCAGGGCGGCCAAATCCCGGTCCTCAAGGCCCCACCACCAGGTTGGTGTCCATCCTTAGTCCTTTCAAGTCTCGGACGATTGGAGGACCGCACCGTATACGCCGTTTTGACGCTCCCATTGTAACGTATCTTATTTTATCGCCACAAGTTGGACGTCTCTGCACGCGGAAGCGCTTACTGCTGTGCCATTATATTAAACAAGACAAAATGTACCCATGAAACAAGAAATATGAGAAAAAAAAAACAAGCGACTCCCCAATATATGCATTGATTACACACTTCCCAAAAACGCGGTTTGTGTGTATATATATATATATGTATATGGTATATGCTATATTGTATGTTGGTATGTATATGTATGTGATCTTAACCCAAGCTGGCAATGCAAAAACAAGGGCATCAAGCTATAGGGGGTCCATGTCACAAAAATGCATTTGAAGCAAAGGTTGCACTGTTGCGATCATTGTTGTCATTTCCAGAAATCCCCTTGCTGCAGTAGGAAACACTCTGCATAAGAGATAATGGGGAGGGCGAATGGTTGGAGACCTGCGGAGACGTGGCTGATGAGCGGTGCTGAGACGTGGGGACTGTGCTACACGGTGGTATTTTATTCCCGTACGGTTGGAGGCTTTTGTCTTTTTTTTTTTGCTCACAATAACTTACCTTTGTGTCTGGGTGGCCACTTACCAGCCTCCCTCTGCTGTAGACCACAAGGTTTAAAGAGTGCCTGTGACTAGGGTTATGGTCGGCACTTTTTAACCCGGCGTACTGATTGGTACACGTCTGTTCACGGCGGGGAGTTCGTTTGAGAGTCACTACAGCGTGGAGCTGCAGGCGACAAAGTTCGCCCTCAATGGCGCCCGGTTCCAGAGCCCGCGTGCTGAGCGCGCAGCAAGCGATTGCGAACCAGCCTTTCGCCGGCAAGAATTTGAGTTTTCTTGTCACGGACGGGAAAGGCTGCCACTTCACAGGGGCAGCGGGGTCAGCCCAATGAGGGCAAACTAGCAGCTGGTGACCAAAATTGCTGACCGCGCCCCCCCCGTCGGAGCGCCTTCTCTTCCCCTGCGCTGACGTCAACAGACACCAGGGTTATCCTAAAAACCCTGACATGTTGGAGAGGGTCTGGCAGGACTGGAGTTGAGCCCCCCCTGCGTTTAGAGTTAAGGGTGGGTTCTCTGCGGGTCTGGGCCCCCTCGGGCTTGTGCCATGCAGGTGTATATGCGGGCACTCCCCTATCGGGTTAGGTGAGGACGAGGAGAGGTCTCGTACTCGGAGATATGATATTACCGGGCGTGGCCAAAGCCAAACTATTTACCGGTCAATGGCATAATCCCAGTACGCTCTTTGTAAAAAATGCGGGCCCCAAAGAAGAAGCGCTCTGTTAGACGTGGTGGTTTTAGATGTGTTAACCACCAGCCAGAATACAGGAATAAGGCTAATTTTCCTGGACGTGTGGCGTTGCGATGTTGCATGTAGGGGCTGATTCCCTGCGCTCCGTTTCGATGGACCCCCTGCTCGCAGGATATGGCGCGGGTTAGTCCCTGTCCCGTTGGGATTTCCCGACTGCACATTTAGATAAGATGGGCGAGTCGCCTCATCCCACCCCCCTTGGGGTTAGTCCCGGGGGATAGATCTTCTTTTTAAAGCGACTTGTCCTAACAGCACACAGCAGGCACTGGGGTGTATGGCGTCCTTGCTGACAGATGGGGGCTTAAAGGGAGTTGGACGTAAAGATTTTTGCTCAGGACATTTCCCAAAGTTGTTTCGTTGCCACCTGTAGCGTTTCTTCTTCCATTGTGACTCATGTGACTTTGTCTCAGTGTATATACTGCTGCCGACAGCGTGTGTAATGGGTGGCCGATTAACATACGGGTGAGTGGGGCTTGTTGGTTAGTGAGGGGGTTAAGGATCGCCCTGTGGGAGGAGTGGCAAACTCCATTACTCAGGGGCCAACCAGGACAGGTTTTAGGATTTCACCTGCTCTAGCACAGGTGGCACTGATTGAAGCCTACCTGTGTCTTGAAGCAGGGGATAATCTATAACCTGACCTGGTTGGTGGCCCTTGAGGACTGAAGTTGAGCTCCCTTGGTTGATTGCCCTGGGGATTGGCGCTATTACACACAGAGCATTGGGGGTGGATATTGCCTCGAAAGAAAAAGCATCGTCACGATGTGCAAATACCAAACTATCCGTGGTTCACATAGAATTCACCTTTAGACCCAGTTTATCATCGTGTGGTCTCATATACACGGCGGCAGGAGAACCGTCCGTAACACGAACGTTCTTTTCGTAACAGCCTTGTGATGGATGACCCCGAGCAGAAATTCCACGGTCCGCCCTGTCATGTAGGGACGAGATTAAAATTTGCCCGGTTATTTAATATGGCCGCCATTGTATATGTGTAACTTAGTGGCCATAAAAGGGGTTATTGCCGGCGGGCTGTATCCGGGCTCTGTAGGTAGTCGAAGAGCATAGTCCTGGCAGGAGGGATTTGCATGCCATCTGCAGAGGCCAACAAGCAGTTAAAAGGAACAAATGTCTTCCTTTCCATCGCGACCTTTGAGAGACGGAGCTAGTGACACACGCACGGCCCTTCATATGTCCCTAATTAATAAGGAGAGTCTCCGAGGCAGTGGGAGGTCCCTTATTAACCTGCCGGGGCTTCGCACACAGCCGGACCCATAGTGTGTGATGGACAGGGTGGCTTGCTGGTGTACCCTAGCTCACATGGCATCGGTATATACGCAGGGCAGATAACGAACGTTCTTATATTCAGCTTATGGTGGGAGGGGTCCTTGTGCCCCCCGGCACCTGCTGTTATCCCTGGTCGGAGCAGTGTCACTCTATATCCTCTTCTCCTTATATAACTCTATTAAATAGCTATTAATTACACATGTAGGAGCGGTTGATGAAAGTATACGCAACACGACCCGACACTCCTTCACAAACTGAAGGCAGATGCACCCCCTGGTTCTGACCCCCCCCCCCCCCCCCTCCATACCACAGAAAATCGCGCGCGTCCTTCACGGGATGTAGCAGGACCAGAGCTGAAGGGAGTCAAATAGGTCGACCGACAACAAGGCTTTTTCAGAGAGAGGTAGAGATTGTAACAAGAATCGTTAGTAAGGCAGGCGGAGAACGAGTATAATAGACTGCGCGATGAAAAGAATATACAACGGCACAACCAGGCACGGCGTACAGGCAGGAGATGGGCATAAACATTCGCTACGTGGGACGCAATAGCCACGACCTCAACACGAGCGCCCCACCAGGAAGGGATCCAGGAGGCGGCCCTCGTTGTGCCTGCAGCTGTCAGCGACACTCAAATACGGGGGAAGGCAGCCCAAGGTCCTCAACAGGAGGCCGGTGGAAAAGCACGCAAACAGGCCCGAGGATGCCGGCCCTTCCGGAGGAGGCTCTTAAACGCAGCGGGAGGCATCCCACGTGACACGTGTTGAAGGCCGACGAGCATTAAGCCGCGAGCTTCCTAACTAATCAAAAGATACAGGATAATAATAGGATGAGTAGACGTTACGTGATGGACTGACGAAATGCTTTTATGTCGATGCCGAGCTTTCGAGAACACTGATCTCTTATTCCGGGCGAGTGTTACACTGAATGAAGGCCAAAGGGTTACCCGTCTTTATAAGTACTTAAAAAAACAGTGTTTTTTTGACTCTGTGGACATGTTATCTGGATGGTGGGTCACTTCCACAAACCAGAGTACGTTGGGCTGGAGTGTTTTATGGCATCCCGGACACCGATCGGTCTCTTTTTCTATTCTGCGACAAACGCATCAGTCCTCACTGCCCTGGAATCAGTCTGGTACCCGCGTACTCCAGCCCACGAGGGTTGTCAAAGAGGTCCGTAATAAAGCAAGTGAGAAAGAGGGGGTGGGTATTGGATGGAAATAGAAATATAGAATATATGTAATAATATAGAGATATGAGCAGATAGAGATGTATATATATAGATATATAGATATATATAAATATAGACAGAGATATATATAGTAGTATAGTAGTAGATAATAAAGATATATAGATATTATTATAATATAAGACACATATACACCTCTTCTCTCCCCCCCCCTCTCTTCTCTCCCCACTCTCGGGGGGGGGGGGGAAGAGTGATTGAATGGTTGTGGAGGGGGGGGGGGAGAGTGGCGGATGGTAGACGAGTGTGGATGCTTGGGAGCGTGTCCACGGGGGGGAGGGGGAAAACCGGGGTGGGAGGGAGGGGAAATGTGATCCTGTTGAACGGAGCGAGACCACCGGAGGTGGGGAGCCGGGTGGGGAGACGCGGGAACGGCAGCGCAGGGTGATGTGATATCATGCTAGTACAATATAATACGAACGGCCTGTTTGTGATTCAGCATGTACAGTGCTGGGTGCCGTACAGATTTTGGACCCAAACAGTGCGTGGTACTCCTGGGTGTCATTGCACCAAGTTTTGGCTCTGTTAACCCTTCACTGCTAGAGATAAGGCAGGGAAGAAGCAGTTGATTTGATAAAGGGCCAGGTAGTATTAGTGTCTGGACGCCTCCCTGACATCCTCATTGCTTCGATTTGCCTGCTTTGCGACCCCGTCCTTCCTCGCCATGCTGCGCTCACCTCCTGCCTGCAGTCAGGCCCCCAGCTGGCCTACTGGATGCCGCCACCCGTGCCTTGCTGCGCCCAACTGACTTGCATGCGTCCCTGCCTGCTGCGCCCCTGCCTGCTGCGCCCCTTGTCCTCTGGCTTCTAACCCAGCAGCACGTCCGCAAGCTATGGTGTCGGTGCCATATCTGTGTGTTATTCAATGTGTCTGGCGGTCGCTCTCGAACCGTGTACACAGCCTCTGTCTAGTCGGCGCCGTTCACCGACAACCAAGTTCACATTTAGCTCTGGTCTCTCGCCAGACTTCGGCTGCGTCTCTCGGACCGCTCTTCATCTCCGCGTCTCTCGTCACCCGCTATCTCTGGTGCCTCGCGCCGACGACACGATCTCTGCTGCGTCTCTCGCCCGCTCTCTATGCGTCTCATCGGCCCGTTCTACCCAACAATTCTAACATTACCTGCCTATGCCCCGCGCTCTCCGCGTCTCCTACACTGTTTTTAAGTAATCCTTGCTTCATTCATTGTAACATCGCCGGAAGAAGAGATCAGTGTATCTCGAAAGCTCGCACAAATAAAAGCATTTCGTTAGCCACAGAACGGTATCATCTATTTATTTTTTGATTATTGAAGCTCGGCTAACACGGTACTGATACCTCTACATGTGTATATATATATATATATATATATATAGAGATAGAGAGATAGAGTGACACGCTCACCATGGGATAAGGGGGGACTCAAAGCTGAATATGCCGTATATCCCACTGTGAGAGAGACACACCACCCGTCCATCACACACTATGTATGGCCCTGTGTGCGAGAGCCTCCGGCAGGTTAATAAGGGACCCCACTGCTCGGAGACGCTCATTATTTAATTAGGGACAATTAGAAGGCGCTTGCGTGTGTCACTCCGTCTCTCAGCGATGGGAAAGGAGACATTTGTCCTTTGATGGTGTTGCCTCTGCAGATGGCATGCAAATCCCCTCCTGCCAGGACGAGCTCTGCGGATACAGCCCGGATACAGCCCGCCGGCAATAACCCCTTTTATGCCACTAAGTTACACATATACAATGGCGGCCATATGTAATAACCTGGCAAATATTTAATCTCGTCCCCTACATGACAGGGCAGGACAGGGAATTTCTGATCTGGGATACATACAGAGCTGTTACGTTCGTGTTATCGGACGGTTCTCCTGCCCCGGTTATATGAGCCACTGATAAACTGGGTCTAAAGGTGAATTCGATGTGAAACCACGGATAGTTTGGTATTTGCACATCGGACAGCTGGTTTCTGAGGGCAATATCACACCCCCTGCTCTGTGTGTAAGTAGCGCATCCCCAGTGGCAATACACCAAGGGGAGCTCAACTTCAGTCCTCAAGGGCCACCAACAGGTCAGGTTATCAGGATATCCCTGCTTCAGCACAGGTGGCTCAATCAGTGCCACCTGTGCTGAAGCAGGGATATCCTGAAAACCTGTCCTGTTGGCCCTTGAGGAATGGAGTTGGCCACTCCTCCCAAAAGGCATCCTTAACCCCCTCACTAACCAATCCACAGAGCCCCACTCACCTCGTATGTATATCGCCACCCATGTACACAGCGCTTCGCAGCAGTAATACACGAGACAAAGTAACATGAGTCACAATGGGAAGAAGAAACGCTACAGGCACGAAAGCAAACTTTGGGGAAATGTCCCTGAGCAGAAGATCTTACAGTCCAAACTCCCTTTAAGCCCCCATCTGTCAGCAAGGACTGCAATACACCCCAGTGCCTGCTGTGTGCGAGTTAGGACAAGTCGCTTTATCCCCCTGGGACTAACCCCAAGGGGGGTGGGAAGGAGGGACGCCCCATCTTTAATAAATGGCAGCGGGAAACCCAACGGGACAGGGACTAACCGCCCATTCCGGCAGCAGGGGGTCCATCGAAACGGAGCGCAGGGAAATCAGCCAGCGACATGCAAATCGCACGCCAACGCCAGGAAAATTAGCCTTATTCTGGGCTGGGGTTAACAACATACTAAAAGACCACCGTCTAACGGAGTCTTCTTCATTTGGGCCCCATTTTTACAAAGAGCGTACTTGGGAATTATCCATGGACCTGTAAATAGTTTGGCGTTGGCACGCCCGGTATAATCATCTCCGAGGACAGAGACCTCTCTCTCACCCCGATAGGGGAGTGCCCGACATATACACCTGGCACACAGCGCCGAGGGGGCCAGACCCGCAGAGAACCCCACCCTTAACTCTAACGCAGGGGGGGCTCAACTCCAGTCCTCAAGACCCTCTCCAACAGGTCAGGTTTTTGAGGATAACCCTGCGGTCTGTGCGTCAGCGGCAGGGGAAGAGAAGGCGATCCGACGGGGGGGGGCGGCGCAGCAATGATGTCACGCGGCTAGTTTGCCCTCATTGGCTGACCCGCCCGCTGTGACGTGGCCAGCGCTCCGTCGTGACAAGAAAACTCAAAATTCTTGCCGGCAGAAAGGCTGGTTGCGCATCGCTGCAGGCGCGCGCGCACGCGGCTGCTGCGACCGGCGCCATTGAGGGGCAGAACTTGTCCCTGCAGCGCACGCTGTAGTGAACTCCCGCCGTAGACACGGGGACCAATCAGTACAGCCGGGGTTAAAGAAGTGCCGAGCCAGTAACCCTAGTCACAGGCAGCTCTTTAAACCTTGTGGGTCTCAGCAGAGTGAGGCTGGTAGTGGCTACAACCAGACACAAAGTAAGTTATGGTGAGCAAAAAAAAAAGGGACAAAAAGCCTCCACCGTACGGGAAATAAAAATACCCCGTGTGAGCACAGTCCCACGTCTCAGCCACGTCTCAGCCACGTCTCAGGCAGGTCTCCAACCACGCCCTTCCCCATTATCTCTTAGCAGAGTGTTTCCACTGCAGCAAGGGATTCTGGGAAATGACAAGCAAATGAGCGCACAGTGCAACCTTTTGCTTCAAATGCATTTTTGACATGGACCCCTATAAGCTTATGCTTGTTGCATTGCACAGCTTGGGTTAAGATACAATACATATACATACATACATACATACATATACATATACATATACATATATATATATATACACACCGCTTTTTGGGAAGTGATGTATTCAATGCAATATATTAGGAGTCCTTGTTTTTTTCCATATTTTCTTGTTTAATGTACATTTTCTTGTTTAATGATAATGGCAGCAGCAGTAAAGCTCTCCGCGTGCAGAGACGATCCAGAACTTGTGGGCGATAAAATAAAGATACGTTACAATGGAGCGTCTTAAAAACGAGCGTATACGGGCGGTCTCCAATCTGTCCGAGACTTGTAAAGGACTAAAGGATGGACACCAGACCTGGTGGTGGCCTTGAGGACCGGGAGTTGGCCGCTCCTGCGCGAGGACATTTGAAAACAATGTTTCATAGCTTTTAACAAGGCGCTGGATGGCAACACATTTCATTCTCACAATTGGATTGTAAGCTCTTCGGGGCAGGGACTCCTTTTCCTAAATGTTACTTTTATGTCTGAAACACTTCTCCCCGTTATGTGTTATTTGTATTATTTGTTATTTAAACGATTGTCACGTGTATTACTGCTGTGAAGCGCTGTGTACATTACTAGCGCTATAAATAAAGACATACATTTTTAAACAAGGGGTCACTCTGAAGTTGGGGGAATGGGAAAGTGAAAGGGTAGTGGGTCAGCCTCCCAGCAAAAGTGTGCAAGGATAAAACAGTATATGGAAACACCCGAGACGGAGGGGGGGGGGGGGGGGGTTGTAATCCATTCTGGAAGGTTTTACAGGCGCCTGTGAAGATGGGAGGCCAAGAAAAAGCCACCCAGCTTATCAAATGTCAAAGTATCATCCTTGTGTTTGGTTTGTAACCCATGCAAGGAATATACAGATCACTCCCGCAGGGGGTTTACAGACCCCTTGCACGCCCACCAATGTGCACAGAACACGTGCGTGCCGCAGAATGTCTACAAGTGTGTAAGAAAACCGTAAAAAAATGAGAGGAATAAGTGAGATCACCAAGCCTCGTGTGACAAAGTGTGAGCTGGAGGTGCGTGTATGGGGGCGGATTCCAGTCTTATATAACAAGGAGTCTGCGAGACAGAGCCACAAAGATCAGCATACATCTGTATACATCACACCTGCTTTACACGGCACCCCCGGGGGGGGAGATTCCTAACGCACATCGCTACCTTCCAGTTCCAAAACACCAGGAATGATGCATCAAGGGACCAGCCCGGCCCTGAGCACATCCTCACAGTGGTAAGGTACCAGCCTTGAGCACATACTCACAGTGGCAAGGTACCAGCCCTGAGCACATACTCACAGTGGCAAGGTACCAGCCCTGAGCACATCCTCACAGTGGCAAGGTACCAGCCCTGAGCACATACTCACAGTGGCAAGGTACCAGCCCTGAGCACATCCTCACAGTGGCAAGGTACCAGCCCTGAGCACATACTCACTGTGACAAGGTATCAAAACCCTTTGTTTTATTTTTAAACAAAGTTTCCAACCATGCATCTCATATTTCCTTAACCTGGCCAATGAACCCCATTACCCATTACCCATTACAGCAAACCGAAGCTCCATCTATTCTGTCACCAAAGCATGTTGCCTTAGTGTGACATTTCATGCCTCCCTCTCCTCCATTCACACCCGGGCTGAAATCTCCCTCCGTAACATTGCCAAGGTACGCCCTTTCCTCTGTGACTTTACTGCCAAAACGTTGGTGTGCTCCGATTCTTTCCAGTCTTACCTTCAAGGCCCCCCTGCCTCAAAACGTTCTCCTCTGCAATCTATCCAAACTCTGCTGCTGGAATCCTTTCACTTCCTCCCAGAACAGTCCCTGGTCCTCTCCTCCTTAAATCCCTCTCCTGGCTTCACAACAAGTTTTGGATCACCTACAAAGTTCTCCTCCTTACCTTCAAGGCTCCCCCCTCATCTGCTCCTCCCTACATATCAGCTCTGATCTCTGGTTACGCACTCGCTCATCTCCAGCGCTCTGCCCATAACTGTCTCCTTTCCACCTCTACTGCTCTCTCTCGCCTTAAACCCTTTCCCCTCACTGCCCCTTACCTGTGGAACTCCCTCACACTCAGTATACACCAAGCACCCTCTCTTCCTACCTTTAAGTTAAACCTAAAAAAACACATCTGTTGAATGAAACATCCCAATAGCCTGGACTCATGGCCAGTGTCCCACACACAGAGTCCCTTCTACCAACCTTTGTGACCAAGCACTGCCATCTACTGCCCTTATTACCTCTCTGTAACTCTCCCAACATAGCACTTAGATTGTAAGCTCTCCGGGGCAGGGATTTCCTTTCCTATTGTCTAAGTGCACGGAAGGTGGGTTCACTTATTTTGATTGACTGGGTGCTAGGCGTTTGTAGGCTGTGAGCGTGACCGTTATTCGCTCTCTTCTGACACACCCGATTGTGTAATTTACACGGAGGTTTGTGAGACCGCTGGAGTTTGCGAGCACTGTGTGAGCCTTTTAACAAAGTTGCAGTTTGGTTAAAGTGTAAACGGATCAAGTATGAAATTAAAGCTGGAAAGAGCTTGAACTATGAAGGTTTGAAACAAGGTAGTTACATTAGAGAACGAACGTGTTAGTCACCACCTCTTATGCCATAGTAAGGGTCCCTTGAAGAAGCGTCCTTAGTTACGTGAAACGTACGTCGGGTCTTGGCGTCAGACGTCGCCTGTGTGAGCAGAGCAGTAGCAGCAGAGGGGGAACGCTGGCGCCTCCGATACAAGCGGAGTACCATCCGTTCCCAATGTGGAGGGCGATCCGGTCAGCCTGCTACTAAATGGGGATATAGTCATCTCAACTCTTACTCTGTCAGAGTATTATCTCCTACTACTATCCTGTCTCTGCTCCCTTATTACCCAAGCAAGGCCGCGATTAGTGGCCACATGCACCGCGAATACATATGTGTGGTCCTCAATGAGGCCGTCCATAGTACGCACGAGCGCTGCCGAGCGACTGCGCAAGCGATTTTTGAAAATACAACTGAATTTATTTTTTTACGCGACGGCCGCGTCACATGAGCGGTTCAGCCATTGAGGGCGAACCAGCCTGGTGACGCATCCTCCATGCCTCGGCCACACCTACAGCCCATGTTTTGTGCGAGCGTCAGACCAGCGTGACGTCATGTGCGCGGCAACTATTAACGCGGCCTAAGGCTTGTATTATATTAAGCGCGGGCGCGCTAGCAGCAATGAAAGATACCCGTCTTCCTATGACCGTGTATCCACTGCCGACGCGTGCGCAAGGCAGACAGCGTTGGCGCGGCAGCTTGTGGAAATACAAAGAAATGTGTCTTTTCGAGCGGCTGCCGTGCCACTGTGAGCCAATCACAGGGAGGCCTGCCATTATGACGTCATGGCCACGCCTCCTAGGCACACGCATCATAGCTTTGCCTGTAAACACAAAACGTGCGCGCCACGTCGAGCGTGCGCGCTTCCCATAATACATGCCTAAGGTTACAGATAGAAGCAGCCAATACAAGACAATGTTGCAAAAAGGGGAATACTATGTATTTATAGGAGAGAAATCTTAAAAGTAGCCATATGTGGTCTAAATGGCAGTCTTTCTCCGATTATCAGAATGAGGTTACTGCTAACGAGCTACTTTCCAGACACAGAGATATAGCAGATATCAAGGTGAACTCTAATGACTTTATACACTATATTAAGTCAGCTAATCACTATTGCTATTAGGGTTGTCAGGTGGCTTCTCCAAAAATATGGTGAAAGGTGGCGACACACACACACACCTCTCTCTGCTCCATGCTGTTTCCTCCTCTCCTTGGCCCCACCCTCAGGCTCATGACACTTCCTGCATGGATGAAGCTGCCCAGCCCACTAGCAACAGCCCTCTCCCTATTCAGGGAAATCCCACAGCCCCCCAAGCGGTCAGGTTGCTACGCCCAGAGAGGTAATACCAGGATACACATACATGTCCAGTAATATTTCTCATTTATTACTGGACAGAGTGTCCAAAGACAGGACAGTCCGGTTCAATACTGGACATCTGGAAACCCTAACTGCAATAGGTAGCTTATGCCTATTCCTCCTCAAATTATATCCACTGAGGTATGGCAACATGCTGAGGCCAACTCATCCTACACCAACAATCTGGAAACTTACCTATACGGAGGGACTGCTGTACTCTATACACTTATTAGTACTATTTGCAGTTAATACTGGATTATATGAATAGTTGCTGCTGAACACCAGGCTTCTATTTTGTGTTATTGTTTTACACACCTATATTTTAATCACTTATTATCACAATTTGTTTTAAAGTGAACACCATTTCATATCTGCACACACTAATAGGGTTGTGTGTGCAATTAGAGCAGTGACTGCTTGTCTTTTTACTATTCCTTTTTGGAGGATTTAGGAGCCCTTGGAGACGGCGCTGCTTAGCAATAGTGCTCAATGTCAGGCAGAAGGTGAAAAAGCTAATAGGGTATTATCATGCATAAACAGGGTATGGGTAGAAGGGTAGACAGCATCACTTGGCCTCTGTATAAATCCTTAGTACGACCACACATGGAGCATGCTGTACAGCTTTGGGCACCGCGCCATCAAAATAAAAAAAGACATTGAGAAACTGGAGACAGTGCCGAGACAAGCCACCAAGTCAATAAAGAAACGGAAGGTCAGACTTTTCTGGAAGGCTATCCAAATAAGGTGGAGAGAGGCGTGTAAGAGGGGACTAATTCCCAATATATTCAAGGTCAATACATAGAACTTTCAAGGGAACTGTTCATCCCTAGGGCAGTACAAAGGACACTAGGTCATCACTTTAGGTTGGAGGAAAGGAGATTTCACCAGCAACAAAGGAAAGGGTTCTTTACAATGAGGGCAGTTACAATGCAAAATTCATTACTCATAGAGACTGTGATGGCAGATACAATAGATTTGTCTAAGAAATGATAGGACATCAGTTTAGAAAGGAAAGGTATACAGGGATATACCAAATAAGTAAACATGGGAAGGATGTTGATCCAGGGAGTAATCTGATTTCCATAACTGGAGTTAAGAAGGAAAAATGTTTCCCCTTATGAGCGATCATTGGATAATATGTCACTGGGGTTTTTGTTTGCTCTGGATCAATACAAGTGCAGGATGAGCATGTCAGTTAACGAAATTAAACAGGTTAAACTCGACAGACAAATGCCTTTTTCCCCCCAACCTCCTCCACTGTAGCCCACAGTATGCAAACTGATCCGATCTTAGGCTTGTTACACTAATTGTATTATAATTCCGGTAATGTCTCTTGTTGGCGCTACACAAGTAAAACTAAACAGACAAAAAGCAGTGGTACTGCACCCAACTCCGGTACAGGACAATGCTTTCTAAGGAGGAATCCACATTGTTAAACAATCGTTAAGTGGTGCATTGTATATTTAAATTAGGAAAATAGAAGGGAGGCTCAATGTTAAACAGTCCCATGCTTCTATACAAATACACACGTGGACGTTTACTTTGTAAATGGCAGAGCAGTGGTAATGCGTTATCACACATGGCTTTTATTTTGACTCGTGTGTCAGTTAATGAAATGGGAAGTGGTTATATGTAGCAACTGGCGTCGTTGGGAAGGGCCAACTTTGCTTCCCCTACGATGGTGGTTTTATTACACATGGTGTCCTGCGGAAACACTCCCCGGGAGGTCACCAGCGGCTTCCTGAGACAAAAACTAGGTTTTACTCTTCAATACCCATGAAATAATTGAAAAATGGTTATTACTTGTTCTACTGTTATGTTATAAATGATAAAGCTTATAGAAAGGCCTACCACAGTTATAATATGTATACATAGGATAAGTCAGCTGGGATTTCCAGGAGAATCACTGCACATTGAAAGGAGCATTCCAAGGGACAGTATGTTTTTAATAGGTTTGAAGTAGGGGGTCTACGGAGCTGAACCGTGTTGATTTCAGCTCCAGGGACCCCCGGCTTCCCTCACCACTCCTGCACCCCCCTCACCTGCGTCTGAAGAAGTGGAGACCACTGAACACCTTGACGCTGTGTCTCCGGCTGATCACAGCTCTGTCAGATTCGGGGGTTCTGTCCGAGCCACTGGAGGTAGCTGAGCTTGTGTTTTCGGGTTCCCTGTCTCCGTCCATTCCCCCACACAGCACGATCCTACCTCAAGCCATGCTCCAAAAACGACAGGCACACAGAGATAGGTACCGTCCTATCGATGTACCCCCAGCACAGAGCTGCACTCATAGACAGGCAGTGCAATAATCATTGCAAACACTATACCCACATCTCCGTACACAGCTACATCCACCACAGTATACTTCACAGACTATAGACACAGAGCAGTGAATACTGGCATTGCTAAGTCCATATAAACACTGCTGTATCCATGCGGTCTACTCACAGTGCGTACACACACACACACGACACTGCTGTTGCGTCTCACATGCGTTTATTTCCCTTATTACTTAGTGTCTTGGAATTTTCCATGTATCCGGTCATGGCAACCCCTTTATAAACGCACATGCACTACTGTTCCTCTGAGGTAACCCTATACACAAATACCCCACCCCTTACTGCCCCTCTGAAGTAACCCTATACACAAATACCCCCTAATGCCTCTCTGAAGTAACCCTATACACAAATACCCACTACTGCCCCTCTGAGGTAATCCTATACACAGATACTCCTCTTACTACACCTGAGGTAACCAATATATATACTGCCATAATCGTCACTCACTTGTGCCTATAACAAAAGCACACAGTTTTAAGCCAGCGAGACACAGGCTGGATACTAACAAACAGAACTCAGACACACACACACATACATACAGCTCCTCCACCCAGTCACAAATACACAACTGCTTGCTGTCATCGCTGTGTCACACTATTACTTCCCAGCTCACCACACACTGTGTCTCACACTGTCACTTCCCAGCTCGCCACACAATGCCCCACACTGTCACTTCCCAGCTCGCCACACACTGTGCCTCACACTGTCACTTCCCAGCTCGCCACACAATGCCCCACACTGTCACTTCCCAGCTCGCCCCACACTGTCACTTCCCAGCTCACCACACAATGCCACACACTGACACTTCCCAGCTGTGTAAGGGCGCTGGAGGGGCTCGGTGGTGTAAGAGCGCTGGAGGGGCTCGGTGGTGTAAGGGCGCTGGAGGGTCTCGGTGGTGTAAGGGCGCTGGAGGGGCTCGGCGGTGTAAGGGCGCTGGAGGAGGGTTGCTCACTCCTGCAGGTTACTGACGCGTTGCGTGATCTGATTAGGTGAATCTGGTCTGTCAGCAGCAGGAAGGGTGGGCAGGAATTACAGCTTTCTGCTCTGTGACTTTTCCATGGCGAGAAACATCTGCAGCCGGCTCTTTAACTCCTTCTGGGGTGAGCAAGGGTATTAATGAGCCAGAACAGCCAGAAGACAGGTCCCCCTCTTCAATCCCCTTCCTCTTCTCGCTACCTTTTATTCTCTCATTTCAGAGTTTATTCCTTGCCATTTTTCTCCGTGCTTTATCTCTTCTCGTTCCCTAAGTTTCTGCCTCACCCCTACCACACGCAGCACTTATCACCTGAGATCTGACTCCAGATCTGACTCTGTTCATGGTCCCAAGGTTGAGCAAAGTATCGGGCCGCTCCGCCTTCTCTTATCGTGCACCCCAAAACTGGAACAGTCTGCCGGAGACTCTCAGCCTCCACCAGCCTGAGTTCTTTTTCATAACTAAAGCGGTGTCACATTTTAATCTGGTCTGTTACAGATAATATATTATAGACGTATGTAACTGTGCATGCCATGTCTTGTATATAATGTATAACCTTTCTCACTTAATATAACTATGTATCTGTCATTATAACTCCGTGCCCAGGACATACGTGAAAACGAGAGGGAACTCTCACTGTATTACTGCCTGGTAACGCATGTTATAAATAAATAAATATTTGCCCTTTTCATCTATTTCTCCCTATATTTCCCCTTCTCTCTCTCCCACCACTCTTCTCTCTCTCTCTCTCTCCCCCCCCCCCCCCCCCCCCCCCTTTTATTCAGAGTGACACACAGGCAGGAGACATGCAGCTGATGCTAGTTTTTTTTTATATAATTTTGCTTGATTGAAGCTGGCGCAGAGATCAGAATTAGAAGCGTATAAACATGTGTGAGGAGAGAGAACGAGGGCCTCCCATGCGTACAAAGCTCGCACTAACTACCAAATCTTCTCCAGAGATCCAGGTGTGGTCTGTAAAGGGACCCAGAACGGGCGAGAGAGGGGGCCAGGTTGACAAAAAAATAGGGTGAGCAGGGTGGGTCTCTTCTTTAGACAGTTCTGAGTCCTTCCCTGGCAGCAAAGTGACTGACTTCATAATCCTATGTGGTTAGGCTCTCAAAATCTACCACCCCATCTGGCAGTGGGGTTTATAAGCCATGTGGGCCTCTTTTGGAGCAATAGGTGATGTCATCACAGGAGGATTATGGGAAGGAATGCTCCCCACACTCTGTTGAGTCTCTACATCGATCCAGAGTAGCTCAGGAAGAAGCAGCACCAGTCTCCCCCACCACACTCACTGCTCTTCTAGCTAGAATGGGCACAACATGGGCAGGGAGTCCTGCTGACGCAGCATCCGCCCTCTTACTCGCAGGCGGGAGCCCAGGTGGCTGCTGTGCACACTCCCACTTCAGGGCCATGCTGCGGCTTTGCAAAACAAAAGGGGAGCCTGGGTCTGTGCTGGAATTTGGGGTGTCCCACATATCCTCAAGTCTCTGAATCCAGACATTCCTAGCGCCTTTCCCTGCAGCTCCCCCTCCCTCTGCCCCGGACCCTACAAAATCTCCGAACTTCTGTCCCTGCAAAGAAGAGAAATACAGAGGGTAAGCGGTCACTCAGCTTTTAGACAGGAAGGTCAGACCCATTTTGGGCAAAATTGAACCCATAAAATTTTTTTCAGAAATGTATCGAAATCCTTTTTTCAAAATGTAATAATGCTCCTTTAACGAAAACTCTGATATATTATGGGGCGATTGTTAATCGTATTTGCTGAGCCCCAGTGATAGTCAACGGGGAAATGATTCAGGATCAGGCAGAGATATGGGCAGGAATGTAGCCCCCCCACTATGAGCAATCCTGACCATGTCAATGTAGCATAATGATTTACACCTATTTTGCCCCGTTCCCCGTGTGGGCGTCAGCAGGTGATTTGGGGAGTCGGCGGGGTGGATTTGGGGATTCATCAGGTTGATTTGGGGAGTCCAGCGGGCCTGAGTTAGCGAGTCAGCGGCCTGAGGTCGTGATTCAGCTGGCCTTGATTTAGCGAGTCAGCGGGCTGAGTTAGCGAGTCAGCGGGGCCTGAGTATAGCGAGTCAGCAGGCTGAGTTAGTCGAGTCAGCGGGCCTGAGTTGCTCGTCAGCGGGCTGATTAAGCGAGTCAGCGGGCTTGCGTTTACGGCTGAACGTTAGCGAGTTCGCGGGCTGGGTTAGGGGTCAGCGGGCTGAGTTAGCGAGTCAGCGGGCTAGTTGCGAGCAGCTGCTTAGTTTATCAAGATTCACGGGCTGAGTTCGCGAGCAGCGGGCTGAGTGACGAGTCAGCGGGGCTGATTAGGAGTCAGCCGGGGCTGAGGTTAGCGATCAGCGGGCTGAGTTTAGCGAGTCAGCGGGCTGAGTTACGATTCCTATGCGGCTGAGTATAGCGGAGTCAACGGCTGAGTTAGCGATTCCGCGGCTGATTAGCCGAGTCAGCGGGCTGAGTTAGCGGGTCCAGCGGCTGCGTTAGCTATTCAGCGGGCTGAGTTCCGAGTCACGGGCTGAGTTAGCTAGTCGCGGGCTGAGTTAGCGAGCAGCGGTCTGAGTTAGCGGGCTGAGTTAGCGATCGCGGGCTGAGTTAGCGAGTCAGCGGCTGAGTTAGCGAGTCAGCGGGCTGAGGTAGCGAGTCACGGGCCTTAAGTTAGCGAGTCACGGGCTGAGTTTAGCGGGTCACGGCTGTTAGCGAGTCAGCGGGCTGGTTAGCGAGTTAAAAAAAAGACATCGGGCTGAGTTAGCGAGTCAGCGGGCTGAGTTAGCGGTCAGCGGGCTTGATTAAGCGGGCCTGAGTTAGCGAGTCAGCGGTCTTAGTTAAGCGAGTACAGCATGCCTGAGTTAGCGGGCTGAGTTAGCGAGTCAGCGGGCTGAAGTCAGCGAGTCAGCGGGCTGATTCGCGAGTCAGCGGGCTGAGTCAGCTAAGTTCATCGGGCTGAGTCAGCGATTCAGCGGGACTAGTCAGCGAGTCAGCTGGGCTGCGTCAGCGATACGTCAGCGGGTGAAGTCCAGCGAGTAGTACGACGGCGCTGATTCATGCGAATTCAGGCGGGTCAAGTGAGTCAGCCGGCTATTAGCTTTCACGGCGCGGCGAGTCACGTCCGGAGTCGCGGGACAGGCCTCGCGGCTGGTCAGCGAGTCAGCCGGCTGATTTTTTTCAGCGAGTCAGCCGGTTACTCCTCTGTAGATGAAAGCGCATCAGCCGGCTGTCACGATTTAGCCCCGGTATTAGCGAGCCAGCGGGTGTAGCTTTTAGCGGAGCCAGCGCGTGCGAGTTATGGTAGCTTTAAACACAATGCATCGAATATAATGGGTATGATGATTTGTAGTTTGGTTGGTCTTGAATCAGCGTATCGTCTATCTTCTGCCGGAGTCATGGTTCCTCCCACTTTGCTTACAAATAAAAAGCCCACCAGTTCTGAGTGAATCCTGTGGCTCGGGATCTGTGAGTCGTTTGACCCATCATGTTGTTAACAGTTGATGCTGACGCACGGAAGATTGCCCAAAATACCTTGATACCTTGATGCCGAGAAACAAAGGGAAAAAAAAAAATTTTTTTACCCAATGAAAGGGTTTGTAACTCTGAGGTGACCATGTTGTCCCT